>QRFJ01005777.1:0-37050 GCA_006176705.1 Cocos nucifera
AATTAAAATCTGGATCTGAATATCTCCATTGATAGGTCTAGTTCAGTGATTAATAAATAATACTATAAAATTAAAATAAAAAATATACCTATGACTATAGAGAGGGGTCGCACCAAAAGCTCCGAGGAGTCGTCGGCGATGGTGCTGGAGGAAGATGACGGTGCTAGAGGTAACCTACGAAATAATAGCAAGATAATGAGAGATAGAGAGAGAAAGAGAAAGAGGAAAGAAGAGAGAGGGCCAGAGAGAGAGAGGGGGGGGTGGGGAGGGGAGGGAGGGGGTAGGCTCGGGGAGGGGGGCAGTTAGTGGCGATCCACATGGAGGCAAGGGCGGTGATAGCATCATAAATTCATCAATAAAAATATTAATTTATTAATTAATTTATATTAATTTTTAAAAATTAATAATTAATTTATATATAATTTTTAAGAAATTAATATTTTTATTAATTAAAAATTATTTAAAAAATAATAAAAATTAAAAAATAAAATTTTATAATCAATGGAAAGAGCTCATTTTTTTGATCACAACAAAATAAATTTTACAGTAAAAAATGGAGCTAAAATGGAAAAGATATGAATTTTTAAAAAATAAAATAAATAAAAATTAAATAAAAAAAAAAGAAAATGGCTCAAGCCGGCTCCGCAAGCCGAGCCATCCAAATGCGCCAAGCCAAGCCACCAAGCCAAGCCAAGCCATCATGCAAGCCGACTCAGCCATTGAAGCCATCAGCCGGTCCACGATCCAAGGCGTGGACCGCCAGCTCAGCAAAATCCGGCGAATCAGAGCTTGCCACGTGGTGGACCTAGACCCCTAAAGGGTCTACAGAAATTTATCATGGCTCACAAGGGTAATTTAGTCTTTTCGCTTCAACAGCAGCGATCGCTGATTGGTTGCGGTGTGCGGTGCAGCCGGTCCACGCGGTCCATGGGAACAGTGATTGCGCGATCGGACGGATGTGGTTGTTTGCGGTCAGGATCGGACGGCTGTGGTTGCTTCTGGAATTTTATTCAGCTACAGACATCACGCGGATCACCATCGGATGGCAGCGCTCGATCCAGGCGATGATCCGATGGTCCAGAATGCTCCCGACGGTGATCAAGACTCTCAGGCGCATGATTTGCGGCCAGATTTCCTCCATCAAGCGCGATCCAACGGCCAGAATTTAATCCGACCCGATCTGGAGCTGATCTGCATCCGATTTTGATGATTTTTGGACCGTTGGATTTCCTATTGAATGGCTGGATTTTATCAGATTTATTCAGAGATCATATCAGAGCTATTTTAATTCAAATTTTTTTATATTTTGATGATTACAAAGGCCATTAGTCCCACATTGCCTTTAGAAGCAAACTTATCCAGCCCTCCTAGCTCTATAAAAAGGACCCCAGGCCTCCAAGAAATCAACATCTCCGATCAAGGTGAAGCTTTGGTACAGGGCGAAGCTAGGCTATGGGTTAAAGGCTGCTTCGAAGCAACGGGTGCCGAGAAGAAGAGCCGAGCTTCTACACCATCTTTCTGCCAATGCCGATCCAAGATCAGAGATCAGGCTATTTTATTTTTTTAAATTTCTATGTATTTAAATTCTAAAATTTTAATTAATAAAAATTTTATTTTTGCATTTTAATTTCTTACTTTTTATTTTTATTATAATTTAATTTCTATACTTTAATTATTACTTTTTATTTTATTGCAAGTAGATGCTAAGATCTAACTAGTAGATCTTAGTACCAAAGTTTAAATTTCTGCACCTTTTAATTTTTGCTTTTTAATTTTCCGACTTCACTTTTGATTCTGAAAACTCAAATTCTTTTCTTCTTTTCTTTTCAAAAATCAAAGATTTCAAATCTAAAATACTACCTTCCCTGTGGATTCGACCCGACTCACTGCTATCTATGCATTTTTCAATTAATTTTAAGAAGTCGGATTAAACTGATAAACACGGTGTCTTAACGACAACATCGCATTCCTATCATAGTTTTTGGCACCATTATTGGAGAATTATTTTTTGATTTTTGATTTTGATTTTTTGATTATTAAAAAAATTTTGATAAATGCACCAAGTTTTTGGTGCCGTTTTTATCGGGGAAGGCACGGACATTAAATTTTTGATCTCTTTGATTTTTTTATAAATAAATTATAAATAAAATTTTTACTTTTTTATAAATATTGCTTGCTAATTTTTTTTATTATTTTATAAAAAAAAGAGATTAAAGAATAAAAAGAATCGAACAAAAGTTTTGCTTGGTGAGATCAATTCCTAACCCTAAGTACTCTTTTCCTTTTTTTATTTATTTATTTATTTATTTTATTTTTAAATTAATTTAAAAAAATATTCATTTAAACCTAATTAAAAGCCTCATGATAAGATTAGAAATCCTAACTATTTAGAGCATGCATCATATTAGTTTTATTTTTATTTTTATTTTTTATTTTTTTGGTGATTGCTGGAAGCAAGGTAAGCCTTTCAGAATTCAATTAGTTGCATGCATCTAGTTTAAATTGCATAAAACTCTTTGATTAGAAATTTTTTTTATGCATATTCATATTAAATCAAATTAAGGGCACAACCCAATTAAACAAGATAAGGTAGGGAATTTGATCACCCTTCCTTAGCCCACAAACAACCAACCAGCATCCTGCATTGACCTAAGCCTTTAATTTTAAAATCAATTAGACATCAACCCTAGGAACTCGAGCTCAATAGGATAAGGAATCCTAAGAGTTGAACCAGGTTAGGATAAGTCAATTTGACTGGTGTCTAGGAAAGTGGTTCAGGGACGACTGGGCCCGAAGAAAGGTGGTTTCTAATTGGATTCCGTTTCGCTTACCTGGCCAAGCACAATTGGTGTCTAAGGCAAGCAACGGGGGGACTCCCACCGACCTTACACTTACCTGGCTAGTTGATTGGCTAATCCTACACTTAGAGGGCTTGAAGGTGACCTTGGTAGTTAGGAGCTGTCTAGATCTAGGACAACC
The DNA here is from genome assembly GCA_006176705.1 of Cocos nucifera. NCBI lineage: Eukaryota > Viridiplantae > Streptophyta > Magnoliopsida > Arecales > Arecaceae > Cocos > Cocos nucifera. Next base: position 2,980 of record QRFJ01005777.1, read on the forward strand.
CTTAGTCAGGATTGATTGACCAACTTGATTGCTAACCAACATTAAATCTAATTAAACCTAATTCTTCTTCTTCTTCTTCTTAGTTCTAGGACTCCTTAGGACCTCTTCTTTAGAACTCTTCTTTCTTTCTTTCTCTTTTCTTCTCTAAAAAAAAAATAAAATAAAATAAAAATTAAATTTAACTAACTAAAAAAATATTAAAAAAAAATAAATTAAATTAAATTAAAATTAATAAATAAAATAATTTAAAAAATTTAATTTTTAATATAATAAAATAATAATAAATAATATAATTATAAAAATTCTAAAAAAATTTTAAACCATACATTAGGGTTACACTAATACATGCATGGTTAGGAAAATTGCATTAATTCTGATTATATGGTAGAAAATTTAACTTTACCTGATCTAGTTGAACATTAAACCATAATAATCAAATGGCTAATATCTGAACCTAATAGTCCAAAAATTAGGATAAAGTTGACCTTCTTGCTCAAGAAAATAGATCAACTCCTAATTCCTAGGTCAACAATCTCCTGCACAATTCACATCATCTTCTAATTATCAGGAGAATTATTCAATCTGTGCTAGCCCAACCCATCATATGTGAGTGAATGTCCTATGACTGCACAAGTTTCCACATTTTATCCAAGAACAAGTTCAAGCTACTCAAGGATACTCCAAATTGATTAATGATCCATTTTCAAATTCATATAATCAACATTGGAGTAACTTTAATTTTTCTTGGACATCCCAACAGACTCAGGCTCAAACCCAGCTCAGACCCAAATTTCACTTGAGCAAAATTATCAAAATTATGCCTATAATAATGGTCAGCCTAGTCAGTTTAACCAGCCATCATATTATAATCAAGCCCTCATACCCACCTCCTCAATAGACCAATCTAGCTGATGATAGATTTAACCAACTTCAACAATTGATTCTGACTCAACAGCAATCTATCGCCCAGACTAGAAGCTCAAATTGGATAATTAGTTGAGTCTAACATGAGGAGAGAACTAGATCAACTACCGAACCTACCAATTTCAAACAACCCACCTAATGACCACCAACCACCTGGATTAAATTATCAATCTAATGTTTCATCTAAGAATCTCCAATTTGAGAATGCCAAAGTAATTCCTGAACTTAAAAGCTATAGGATTCTTATGGACCCATACCAAGATCAGGTGAGAGAGGCTAGTACTGATGCTAGCCAAAATAAAAATTTAGAGAAACTGGTTAGTACTGAGACTAACCACATAGAAGAACCCGAGCCAAGAATTAGTACTGATGCTAGTTCTAGTTTAAATGAGATAGAAAAAAGGAAAAGAGAATAGATGATTTATCCGAGACTTATAAACCTAATGTCCTATTCCCTTCAACCCTAGAAGCTGGTTCTTCTTATAAAAATCAAGAGGCATGTAATGAAATGTCAATGGAGTTGTTTAAGCAAGATCACATTAATTTACCTCTAGAATTAAAACCGCCTTTAGTCACCATTCCAGCACCCATTGAATCAAACTTAACTCCTAAAACTCCATTCATGAGCATTTTAGAAAAACAAATAGGAGAAATTCTTAATAAACATGGGTCTGAGAATGGAATCATAAATTATATCCCTAAAATTAACAATGAATATATCAATAATGGGATTATAAATCATCTTTCTGAGATTGGCAATCCAAAACCATTGAAATTTGTCAATCCAATATTCGACACAGGATAGTGAGCTACATTGTGTCTGGCTGAAGATGGTAAACTTAGCGCTTGTTGGGAGGCAACCCAATATTTAGTTTTTATCTAATTTATCTTTTTAGTTTATTTTTTTTTTAGGATAATTTGAATAAGTTGGAGGAAGAGCTCAAATTTTCAAAGGCATGTGCTGGACTAAAAATATACTGAGTTAGGTGTATTCTTTCATGTTCTTTATTACACCCTTTATTTTTTCTTCTCCATTGAGGACAATGTCGATTAAGTTAGGGGGAGAGAAAAATAAAAAAAATTTTAAAATTTTAAGTCCTCGAAAAAGTTAGTATTTAGTATTTAGATACTTGATTATGCTTAAGAATCGAATTAAACTAAGCATTTTTAAAAAGAAAATTGATGCACAGATCAGAGAATCTGTGAGATATTGAGGAATCAAGTATTAAGAAAATTCAATAAAGAGTTAAGTCTAGAACATAAAAAGTTTTTTCTTGGAGCATTTCTAATTATTTCTACTAGCATCAAAGAAAAGTCTACTTTTTATAGGCTTGTGTAGGGTAACTATACGTTTCTTCATATAAAAATTTATTTTAATAAAATAGTTTTCAAGTACTTCTCACTGAGTAACCGGGCCTCTTTGCCTAAGCAAGCATTGAGTTTCGCATCAAAAGGTGGGAAGGGCAAAGAAGCTCGTTGTAAAGCTAGTCTTAACTCGTAGCCTATTTGATTCGAGCTAGTAAGCCCGAGGGGTATTCTATACCTAGTGCCCTAAAGCCAACTGGTTTGGGAGTCATTGGCCCAAGACTCGCTACATGGATCAAATAGAAAGCTTAAGGAGTTAAGACACTCAATAGTGGTACAACGTTAAAAAAAAAAAATATTGGTTTTCCACCAAGTAACCGGGTCCCGTTGCCTAAGTAAGCAATGATATTCGCATCAAAAAGTGGGCAATGTAAAAATAAAAATTAATAAATGAAGGATGGAAGTAGCAATACACCTGCCTATATGAAAGTTTAGACAAATCAGAGATAAAGGTAGGATAATTTAGAAAAAGTTCTGAAAAATTTTAATGTTCTTTACTTAATTTTTCTATTGATAAGTATTAATACCCCAATGATATATCTCATTTAAGCTCTACTGAATATCAATGGCCATTTTGAAAATTGCTTAGGTAAAATTCGAAACTCTAAAGTTAAAAGGATATTTAAAACTAAATTCTTTCTTTACTCGAGGACGAGCAAAGCTTAAGTTGGGGGGTGTGATAAGCATCATAAATTCATCAATAAAAGTATTAATTTATTAATTAATTTATATTAATTTTTAAAGAATTAATTAATCAATTTATATATAATTTTTAAAAAATTCATATTTTTATTAATTAAAAAATTAAAAAAAAATAATAATAATAAAAATTAAAAAATAAAATTTTATTATCAATAGAAAGAGCTCATTTTTTTGATCACAACGAAATAAATTTCAAGTAAAATGGAGCTAAAATGGAAAAGATATGAATTTTTAAAAATATAAAATAAATAAAAATTAAATAAAAAAAAAAAGAAAATGGCTCAGCCGGCTCCGCAAGCCGAGCCACCAAGCCAAGCCGAGCCACCAAGCCAAGCCAAGCCATCAAAGCCGACTCAGCCGTTGAAGCCATCAGCCGGTCCACGATCCAGGCGTGGACCGCCAGCTCAGCAAAATCCGGCGAATCAGAGCTTGCCACGTGGTGGACCTAGACCCCTAAAGGGTCTACAGAAATTTATCGCGGCTCACAAGGGTAATTTAGTCTTTTCGCTCAATGGCAACAGAAGTGCTGATTGGTTGCGGTGTGCGGTGCGGCCGGTCCACGCGGTCCATGGGAACAGTGATTGCGCGATCGGACGGATGTGGTTGTTTGCGGTCAGGATCGGACGGCTGTGGTTGCTTCCGAATTTTGATTCAGCTACAGACATCATGCGGATCACCATCGGATGGCAGCGCTCGATCCAGGCGATGATCCGACGGTCCAGAAAGCTCCCGACGGTGATCAAGACTCTCTCAGGCGCATGATTTGCGGCCAGATTTCCTCCATCAAGCGCGATCCAACGGCCAGAATTTAATCCGACCCGATCTGAGCTTGATCTGCATCCGATTTTGATGATTTTTGGACCGTTGGATTTCTATTGAACAATGGATTTTATCAGATTTATCAGAGATCATATCAGAGCTATTTTGATTCAAATTTTATTCAAATTTTTTATATTTTGATGATTACAAAGGCCATTAGTCCCACATTGCCTTTAGAAGCAAATATCCAGCCCTCCTAGCTCTATAAAAAGGACCCCTAGGCCTCCAAAAATCAATATCTCCGATCAAGGTGAAGCTTTGGTACAGGGCGAAGCTAGGCTATGGGTTAAAGGCTGCTTCGAAGCAACGGGTGCCGAGAAGAAGAGCCGAGCTTCTACACCATCTTTCTGCCAATGCCGATCCAAGATCAGAGATCAGGCTATTTTATTTTTTTTTCTTTTTAAATTTTATGTATTTAAATTCTAAAATTTTAATTAATAAAAATTTTATTTTTGCATTTTAATTTCTTACTTTTTATTTTTATTTTAATTTAATTTCTATGCACTTTAATTATTACTTTTTATTTTATTGCAAGTAGATGCTAAGATCTAACTAATAGATCTTAGTACCAAATTTAAATTTCTGCATCTTTTAATTTTTACTTTTAATTTTCCGACTTCACTTTTGATTCCAAAACTTAAATCCTTTTCTTCTTTTCTTTTCAAAAATCAAAGATTTCAAATCTAAAAACACTACCTTCCCTGTGGATTCGACCCGACTCACTGCTATCTATGCATTTTTAATTATTTTAAGAAGTCGGATTAAACTGATAAACACGGTGTCTTAACGACAACATCGCGTTCCTATCAGACGGCGAGCGTCGGGATGGGAGGGCAGGGGCGGGTGCTGCTGGGGATGGGGAGGGCGGGAGGGCAAAGGGTGGGCAGTCGAGGATGGGGAGGGCAGGGGCAGTGGTGGTGGATGGGGAAGGTAGGGGGTGAGTCGGGGATGGGAGGGCAAGGGGTGTGGCGGTTGAGGATGGGGAGGTGGGGGATGGGCTGCCGGGATAGGGAGGACGGTGGCGGGCAGCCACGGTTGGGGATGGGAAGGCGGGGGGCGAGGGATCGGGAGGACAAGGGTGGGTGGCCGGGGATGGGGAGGGCAAGGGGCTGGCGGCCGCAACCGGGGATGGGGAGGGCGGGGGGCGGCCAGCCATCATCGGGGATGGGTGGAGTCTTACCGACGATGGAGAGGGGAGAGAGAGAGAGAGAGAGAAAGCGTGCACGAGAGAAAAGAAAAATTGAGAATTTTTAATCTAACCTATGACAGCAGTTTTTGATCCGCTATCATAGATCTATGGCAGCGGTTATGGTAAACCGCTGTAATAGATCTACAGTAGCGGTTTATAACCGTTGCCATAGATCTATAGCAGCGATTTTTAGTAACCATTATCATAGGTTAGAAATTTTTTTTTATTTTTTTCTAAATATTATATAATTTTAAAATTTAATGCTCATCTTCATCATTCATTATCTAAATAATTATCATTAGAGTATCATCACAAAAAGTCACCTCAATTCGATGGCCCTTGCTTCATCGATTAGAAAAATTTGATTTCGATGATCACGAACGATGATATGATGATCGATAGATGGAGATCTCCGATTAGTCCAAAAATTTATAACGATGATCTCGATGATATTTGTAGCATACTATCAAAATTTTACTTCAATCGGATGTTGTTATCATGGTCAATTTAGTATGAAATAATTTTGACTGTTAAATTAGAAACAAGCGATCAAAGGGCTAAACGATGTTTGATTACGAGATAATTTTTTAGTTAAATGATCTTTACTATAATTTTAATTATTTTAATTGATAATAATAGTAAAATTTAAATTATTTTCATATGAACTATTCATGTTAAGCAGATATTGTAAAAGCACAAGCATATATATATATAACAACCAATAGAGTTTAAGAATAGTTATCAGACGATGTATAGTTTTAGATCATTCTTAGTCTCATGAGTTAAATTTTATAATCAATATCATAAAAAAATAATTAAAATAGTAGCCAAGATTATTTATAAAAAAAATTATCTGATAATCGGACACCATCTGATCCTTTGATCACTCATTTATCATTTAACGGTCGAAATTAACCTATACTGAATTGACCAAGATAACGATATCTGATTGAAGTGAAACTTTGATAGTATGCTATAAACATAACTGAGATTATCGTTGCAAGTTTTTGAATCTATCGGAGGTCTCCATCTATTAGATCATCGCATCGTTATTCATGATCATCAAAATCAAATTTTTCTGATCGATGAAGCTAGGACCATCAGATCGAGGTGATCTTTTACGATAATACTCTAATGATAATTATTTAGATAATGAATGATGAAGATGGGCATTAAATTTTAAAATAATATATTATTTAGAAAAAAATTAAAAATATATATATTATAGCGATTATAAATAACCGCTGCCATAGATCGACGTATAGCAGTGGTTATAAGAAATCGCTGCTATAGGTCCAACATATGGTAGTGGTTATAAGGAACCGCTACTATAGGTCGGACATATGGCAGCGATTATAAAAAATTACTGCTATAGATCGGACTATGGTAGTGGTTTGTTGTAACCGCTGCTATAGGTCGGACCTATAGTAGCAGTTTCTTGTAACCGCTGTCGTAGACTCTATTGCAGCAGTTTTAAAAATCGCTACTATAGTATGCACTATCGTAGGCTCTTTTTGTAGTAGTGTGGTTCGATTGTTATCATCAATTACTTCTCGAGCATCGTTCTTTTTGAAAGCAGTAGGATAGTTTCAAGAGGATAAGATAGAGAAAGACCATGCACCCCCATGCCTCAGTGGTATGAAAGTGTTTAAGAGGGTATCCCAACTAGACAAAGTTCAGTTTGGCATGCTATTTAATAAGCAGAAGCCTCAAAATTTTGATAGAACTCATAACTAGGTGAAGCGAAGCATCTTCTGGAAATTACTATACTAGTGCACCAATTTGATCCATCATAACCTTGATATCATGTATATTGAGAAGAATGCATTCGATAATGTTTTCTACACTATTATGGATATCAAGGGCAAGATGAAAGATAATCCCAAGGCTCTAGCAAATCTGAAGAACATATGCAAGCATCCTTAGTTAGAATCGATTGAGGTGTCACTCGAAAAATTTCTGAAGCATAAAGCATCTTATACCTTAATAAGGTTGTAGTTGAAGGATGTTTGTAAATGGTGTAAAAGTCTTAAATTTTTAGATGGTTATGCAAGTAATTTAGCTCGGCATGTTAATGTCAAATACTGAATGTTCTATGAGCAAAAGAGCCATGACTGTCATGTCTTCATGCAATGATTACTTCCATTAGCTTGGTGTGATCTCCTTTCCAACTCCATATGAAGTTTCTTGACCGAGCTTAGCCTTTTCTTCAAGGGTATTTATACTACCAAACTATCCACCAACCTCATCTCCAGTCTTGAGGCTAGCAGTATAGAGACTATATGCAAGTTAGAGAAAATATTTCCTCCTAACTTCTTTGACTCCATGGAGCACCTCATGATTCATCGACGTATAAAGCTAGGGTGGGGGGAACCAGTACAGTATAGATGGATATATTCATTTGAAAGATACATGCACAATTTTAAGAAAAAAAGTAAAAAATAAGACCCAACTCGAAGGTTGACGCTTTTATAATAGAAAAAATTTTAAACTTTAGCTGATACTACTTTAACGCCAATGTGCAGACAAAGCTGACTCAAGTGGATCGACATGATGATGATAATAAGGGATCAAAGATGGAGATCTTCCTATCCTACTCGTGAATTTAGGCATGAATATCATCAAGTATTGACTAATACTAAACTTTGACAGGCAGAGACATATGTTTTGCTAAACCATACGAAGGTTGACCCATATATTGAGTAAGTATCCATCACAATCTTAACTCTTTAATTACTTATCATCTTTTACTTATCTTATGCATGTATAGGCAATATGATGAGATGCTGAGATGAAACAACCCAGAGATAAACGAGAAAGAACTTTTCACTCAGCACTCATAGAACTTTATAAATTGGTTTGATCAATTGGTAAGTGACCATTATCATTTAATTTAATTTATTTTTTTTTAATTTAATTTTTATAGTATGTAGGTCATTTAAGGCAGTGAATCCATACCTAAGAAGCTAAGATCGTTAGGTTATAGGCCAACAAAGTACATGACATGTTATAATGGCTGTAACATAAATGGTTTTAAATTTTACATGCAGCAATATGGAGAACATAAAAGTACAATGAACTATGGTGGGTGTATAAAAGATAGTTGGTGGGTAGAGGTGGGAAGTGACAATTATGAAATTCTCAAAAAAGTAATCAAGTTGATCTACCCCTTAGGTGATCATAGTATCATTCTATTTAAGTGCTGATGGTTTAATACCGATAATTGTGTGAAGATTGATTCATGGCATGGGCTTATTGAAATCAAATATAGATCAAAAATATATATCAATAATCGCTTTGTACTAGCCCAATATGCTGCTCAAGTATATTATACTCTTTTTACATCAAGAGAGAGAGAAAGAAAAGATTGGTGGGCTATATGTAAGATTAAGTCTAGAGCCATTCATTATGGACTTGAAGAAGAAGAAGAGCTCCAATTACCAAAATGCTTTCAAAAGGATGAAACATTAGGTTTTATCCATCTTCAATAGATGCCGAGTTGGATGCTCTAAGAATTCTTATACATAATGGCCAACATGAGGAGGTAGATTCAACTGATTTTGTTTTAAATGACAATCCTATCCAAGAAGGTGAAGAAGAGGAAGTAGAGAAAAAAGTAGAAGAAGAGGAGGAAAAGGAAGAATCAGATGAAGAATCTGAGAAGTACTAAGCAGCTGAAGAGGTAGATGAATAGTGCTCCTTACTTGCAATGAACTTCTAGATCTCTGACTCGTTTTAAATACTTATCTTGCAATGCCACCCATCGGAAGGGTATCGCATCCGAAGCGTACCAAACATCTAAATACTTATCTTGCATCATTTGAAATCTTGCATTGTCATCCATAATTTTATAATTAATTTAGTGAATCTATTTATTTTTTTCAAAAAATATATATCATATCTTCCAAAGGTTGGAGCCATGCCAATTTAAGACAGAGCTCTCAAGGAGAGAGCGATAATATGGCCTACTTGTATGGTTCTGTACCTCTCACACGGGGCAGTAAGTTCTAATACTTTAGATATTCTCATTTATGTAATTTTATCCTTTGCTAACTAATATAATATTTTTATATTAGATATTTTATGATCAGGTTCAGATGATAGGGGGTCACCAGTGATCCCATAGTTGGATGCAGTAGTGACCAGCTCCCAGACAAGAGGCATGGTAGAGGACCCGCCTGGCTTATGGCACCTTCAACTCAGCTAGAGGATAGAGAGCTCATCCATATTTAGAGTCGCTCATAAGTACTATATCTTTATTGAATATATTTAAAATTTAGCCCTTATATAGTCTAATATTTATTATTCAAAATTAATTTTGTAGTACATTTAGAGAGAGCTCCGTGCCTCATGTGATTACTGGGATCATCTGATGATTGATGTCGGAACTGATGAATGAGTTCTCCAGTTGGCCGTCGGGAGCTTGTGATGTAGTCTAAAAGATATTTTGGATAAGTCAAAGATATTTAATTTAAAAATTTATGGTAGGTTTGTATTTTATTTATTAATACACTCTTTCTTCTACTTGCAGGAGTACTATCGATTCTTATCTCCTCAAGATGAGAAGGCTGGTCGTCCGATCTTCAAGTAGGTGGCCATATGTAGGTTTCGAGATGGGCTACATAGCCTACGATGGTTCGCCATCAAGCATTCCAGTTTTCAATCACCATCGAATTGGAAGTTCTACAAGGATCACTGAATGTGGACGGATGTATGAGAGCCTCTTTGCGATCAGTGGAGCAGCGAGAAGTATGCCAATAGGCGGTAGAAGGCTCGATAGAATTAGATCACTAACTAAGATCCGATTAGGCACATGGGCGGCTCCATCGGCACACATATTATAGTCGATAGAGTGATAAGAAATCTATACCAAAACACTTCACTAGAACTGTAAAAATTATTATATGTATGCTTTAATTAATTTAATTTTTCTATTTACTTATTGTAGATATAATAGCTGGGTCATCCACCAGGCTAGCTGTAGTTGTGAGAGGCCACACATCAGTCTAGGAGTACTGATGATTATTTAGATTTTAGGTCGTGATAGATTATGGTAAAAATTTTAAACCATATTTATTAAGTTATTACAGAATCTGATATGTATATTAGAACTAATATATTTCTAAACTATATAGATGGATTATATGGAGTATATCATTGTGCAGCACAGCAATGACCTATCCACTCAACCCATCCTTGACCTTAAGGGATAGCCCAAAATCAATGAAGCGGTGAGTAGGAGCTGGGTTATAGGATTTGACCATAGCTTCGACTCTCTAGTGGCTTGATACTCTTCAACATCCTTACAGGACTTGAAATTCTAGACTTGAAGTGATGTGCACATGGAGGAGGTGTAGAGGCTTCTAAGCCAGTGATCTTAGAGCTTTCGGGATGCCGTCTACAATATGATCATGGAGATTCTCCGAAACTCGCAACTGCATAACTAGCTAGGCTCGTTATTCCAATCATCATATTAGAAAATTCTATTAGTAAATTTTTTTATTTATTTTAAATTTTTATATTTAGAAACTTCATATATTTAGGCTTGAGTCTAGAAAGAGAATCTAGAGGCTAAAAATTTTATCCAACCATCTAATTGATGAGCTAGAGGTGTTTATAGTTCTGCATCATCAAATGGAATATGTAAGAATAATCTATTCAAGAATCAGAGAAGCGTATCAAAAGATATGCCTCCATATTAAAACTTATTAATATTATTTTATTTATCTTTATTTTACGATGCTGGAACATCTAGTTCTCATCCACCTGCTACTGAAGAGGAGTAGGAGGACGATGAGGAGGATCTATAATGATTTTTTTATTTTATGTATTATATTTTTTTTGATATGGCCTATAAAATTATATAATTTATATTTTTAATAAAATATAATTAGTTTTTATTTATAATTATCATATTCTCTTTGGATTTTAATTATAACAAAAGTTAGGAATCATAATTAATTATGATTAATTAAAATATATTTTAAAAAAATATTATTATAGATTTTTTAAAAATAAAATTAACTATTATCAATAGCATTAGTTATAGCTTTAGCCATCATTAATAATAAAATATTATTATAATTTTTTTTAAAAAGAAAATTAACTATTATTGATGGCATTAGCGATGGTTTTTATCATCACTAATACTTAAAAAAAAATTATTATGAATTAAAAAAATAAAATTAATTAGTGATAACATTAGTGACAAAAAAGCCATCATTAATTTTTTTAGTTTTTTAAAATTTAATTTAAAAATAAAAAAATAAATAGCAATAGATTTTAACCATCACTAATCCCATCAGTAATAGTTGGTATTAGTGATGACTAGCTTTTTCATCGCTAATAGTGTCAATTAGAGAGCAGGATTGTTCTGATCATTAATTAGTGATGGTATACCATCGTTAATACTATTATCAAGGGCAAATCCACTATTAGTGATGGCATTTAGCTGTCACTAATAGTAAGAATTCTTGTAGTGCAGCCCACCTTCCCCCAACCGCCTCCCCTCGGCCCACCTCCCCCGAGCCACCTCCATCTCCCCCCAGCCTACCTTCCCCTGGCTACACTTGGCTTGCCTTGCTCTAACCAGCCTCCTCGAGCCCCTAACCAGCTCCTCCCATCTCCCCCAGTCTGCCTTCCCTCGGCCATCTCCCCTTGGTTTGCACTTGGCCTGCCTCCTCCTGGCCGCCACCTAGAGCCCCTAGCCCGTCTCCCCTCAATCGCCTCCTCGAGCCCCTGGCTACACTTGGCCCAACCTCCCCCCAGCCCGGCTCCTCCCAGCTGCACCCAGCCCGCCTCCCCCAGGCCGACCCTCAGCCTCGACCTATGCCACCTTCCCATGGCCCCATCCTTGTGCCCTCATTTTGCACATTCCATCCCGATCCTACCGACCCAACCCCGTAGCCCTTCCCTACTGCCCCGGCCCCGACCCTATCCCATGCCACATCCTTGAGCCTCAATCCCTACTCGCCAGCCTATATCTCCTTGTGCCTCAGTCCCTATGTGCCATCCCGCACCTTAGTTCTGTACAGTAGCCCATCTTCTTTTGTGAGTAATAGCAATGACATTAGCGATGGCTAATACCATCATTAAAAATTAATTTTTATTTAAATTATATTACCTAAGTATAATTAAATATTAAAAAATTAATTAATTAAATATTAATTTAATTAATTAGTTAGATATTTAATTAATTAATTAGAAGTATGGGACTTGGGTCTCAGCATTGGAGTGCTTGGATCAAAAAAAGGTTCAGACAGTATTGCAAACATGGGGCTGAGATATGCCCTGCACGCTCAGGCCTCGGATCCCAACTGGCGTCCAAGACATTCAGCCCTCGCGGGTCTGGCGCGCTCAGGCTGATGGTATTATTTTTTAACAAAATTTGCATTGCATGGAACATAGACCCATCTTTTGATTAATATATATATTCTAATTTAGTTAAATTAGTTTTAAATTAAAATACTTAATTTAATTAGTTTTAAATTTTTTGATCAGACTTAAGGAGGGGTGTGGCTTGGCCCAGTCTAGCCCATTTTCAATCCTATTTACAATCCCACTCAGTACTTAATTTGGAACCCTCCAAGATAGAATTTGCCTGGATGCCATTCTGGTGTGCTCACATGGCTTAGTCGTCTGGTATGCTCGAAGTTCGCATGCATGGAATGTGCATCCTGACCATCCTCATTTGCAATGATGTCCCTTCTGTGATTATGCTTTTGAAAATATTTTATTATTAGTTCAAGAATGGACTTGTTGGCCTTATAAATGATGCGTCAATAGAGAAATGCTTGATAGGGATACAATAATAGCCCATTTATATAGGAGTAGAATTATGCCAAACTATAAGTATTGATACCTGCATGGAAAGACATGGGAGATAATTAAAAGAACTTTGGAGGCTCTACTTGTCCAAAACCATGCTGATGTGCAAGAGCTTAATAGTGATAGGCTTGAGCTAATATATTTGGTATGTTTGATCAGGTTATTGTTGGAAGTCCATGCAATAATCTTTCAGATAGCAACTGCCATAGCTATAATAAACTATAGGGTTGCTATGGTGTCAGCCATGCTTACCCTCTATAGGGTTGCTACTCCCTAGAGGGTAAGCAAGGCTATAACCATTGCAACCCTATAGTCTATCATGGTTATGGTGGTTGCTACCTGAAAGATTATTATATCGACTTCTACCAATAACAAGATCAAACCTACCAAATATATTAATCATCTACTCAAGCCTGTCACCATTAAGCTCTTACACATCAGCAAATGTGTTGGACAAGTAGAGCCTCCAAAGCCCTTGCAATTATCTTCGATGTCTCTCCATGCAAATACAAATGCTTGTACTTTGGTATAAATCTACTCCTATATAAATAAACAACTATTGTATTCCTATCAAGCATTTTTCTATTAACAAATCTCTTACAAGGACAATGAGCCCATCCTTGAATTAAGAGCATAGCATTTTCAAAAGCATAATCACAGAAGTAAAGAATATCATTGTAACTGGGGACGATCAGGATGCGCGTCCTGTGCATGCAGACTTGGAGCGTGCTAGATGACTAGACTGCATGAGCACATAAATTAAGTACTATTTTTAAGTTGTTGTTTTATTTTTTTAAAAAAGTTTCTACTCCTAGTTTGCAACTCGAGGAGGCGGCCGGGGGCTTCAAGAGGCCATGATGACTGCCTGTGCAAGATGCGCCTAAGTGGAGGTAATGCATTTTTGCTCTTATTGTTGTAGTTGTAAGGCAAGATTGGATGGTTTGTTACATCGAAGACAACTACTTGCAACCATCTCATGGTTAAAGGTGTAGAGGAACTTGCAATGCCTTATTTTTCAATGGCAAATCTGAGCTTTCTTCACATTTTCATGTATTGAAATTATCATGTACTGCTAGATGAGAATCAGATAATTTCTAAATCAGGAGACTAGTAAATAACACATTATCATATACTACTGGACGAAAATTATTTTTCTTCTCATACATTACAGATGCTAACTAATAATCTTCATTACATGTAAGTTAAATTTTGACCATCTTATTATGTTTTGATAAATATTTTATTTAGACCAATTTTTAGGTTATCTGTTTGCTTTGATTTTTATTTTATCGAGAACTTAGTTCACGTAAGCTTTATTGGCCAACAAAATATGTTATTTTAAATCTTGCATTGTTATCCATAATTGTCATCCTTTGCTAACTAATATAATATTCTTTATATCAGATATTTTATGCTCAGGTTCGAATGACAGGAGGTCACTAGTGACCCCACAGTCACATGTAGTAGCGACCGGCTCTTAAACATAGAGTCATGGTCGAGGACCTGCTACCTCTGACTTGGCCAAAGGATAAAGAGCTCAACCATGTTCAGAGCTACTCATAAGTACTATAACTTCAATTAATATATTTAGAATTTAGCTATTCTAGAGTTAATATTTATTTTTTAAAATTAATTTTATAGCACGTTTAGAGAGTCTGAAGTATCTCGTGTAGTTACCAGTATCATCCGATGCTTGATACTAGGGCCGGTGAATGAGTTCTCCAACTAGCCATCTGGAGCTCGTGATGCAACTTGAATAATATTTTGGGTAAGTCAAAAATATTTAATTTTTAAATTCACTATAGGTTTGTATTCTATTTATTAATACATAATTATTTTTACTTATAGGAGTACTATCGATTTGAGACTCCTGAGGATGAGGAGGTTGGCTATCGAACTTATGAGGAGATGGCCACGTGAAGGTTCCGGGATAGTCTATATAGCCTTTGATAGTCTTGTTAAGAAAAATGCCTCGAATTCTTCCACAATAAGCCCACAGTGCAGTCCAGGATGACGAACAAAGTCCAATGAGCCTAAGAACTATTAGATGTGTGCCCTAGAAGTTAGATTGGCTAAACACTTATTATACACTTCTAAGAGCAATTTTATAATTTTAACTATAAATTAATAAAAAAATTATTTTCTATCACAGTGTGTATTTAAAGTATTTATGATACATCCTTTGAGCTAATGGAAATGACAATTCATATTTTCAAGAGTTGAAAATTTGAGACATGAATTTTCATAATTAAGTCATAAACTGCTTTCGACCGTAGGATCATCATGAGGATAGTGATCAATCCAGAAGGTTGGTATATGATTGCTTTCTTAGGATAGATGTATCTTGAGTCTATGGTGTGGAGACACCAAAGTGAGAGTATAGGTACTCGTTAGAGAATGAGGATACTAAGCATCACCACCTCGAGCAGTCATAAAAATGTCTACCTTCTCATCGATGACTAGCTCGATGCTGTAGTGGTGTGTCTAGTTCTTTAAGCTGAGGTGCATTGATAGTTCACCTTAAGGATATGATAGTTTGACTAAACCATAACTCATTCTCTTAGTCATTCAGAATCCTTAGGTGTATGTTGGATGTAGCATGTTCATTGTAGGAATTAGATTGCACCAATAGAAAATTTATCTACCTTGGTAGATGAGGAGTAGTCCTATGATAATCATGAGATTGAATCCTTAAGCTCATGGCCATGGCAAAGTGAAGATGATAGAAAGAGTTTCTATTAGGATTTCACATCGGACTTAAATTAAATGATTAATTCATATGACGGATATTGGGTTTGACGAGTTTACCTTAACCCTAATCATATAGGGGCTCAAGATAGAAGAACCTAATCACACAGGTAGCTGCACCAAGAGGTTCACTTTCAATTCTAATGGATTGCCACCATATACTGCTAGGTATCACTAGTAGATTTTGGGAGCAATTAGAATGATCTTGATGATCAATCATTCTAATTGTATGAATCAGAAGAGTTTTGGTTCATCGAAAGATATTTCGATGATGTCGATGATAGAGATTGTGATATGTCTCATTATCATATAGAATTAAACCTAACTAGATTATATAAATAAGAGTTTAGATCTGGATGTCATCAATTGAGCTAACTCAGTTTGATTGATTTGGATTAGATCCAATCAGGTTCAAGGTAATCATGCTAGCACACGGTTGAGACTGGCTTTCTCCTTCTAAAATCTTTTTGATTCATCACAACAAAGTCAAATTTAATTTAACTCATTCCTATATCTTGAATGGATTTATTTTCATCTAACTAGAATAAGTCCAGATCAGATTAATTATAGAAATTAAATTCATTCCTAGTGCAATTGGACTAGGGTCAAAAGTTGATCCAATTGAGAGAATTGAGGGTCACCTGATCAGATGCTTCTAAAAAATTTTTTAGAAATTTTTTTTATCTAATTTTTGGATATCTGATATGGATTGAGTTATGCTATGGGTTTATCAAATTTTATGATTTATGATGGTGGTTTGACTAGATTTTTAATAGAGTTTGATTTGGATTAAACTCTTGAGAGAAGAGTCCTAAGCGCAATGGACTCTTCCTTATCTACTCATGTCACCAACTTTTTGAATCATTTTTGGGAACAAAAACTAGATGGGATCTGCAATTTCACATGGAGAATAAGACCTAGAGTCCCAATAATCAAATAAGTATGTTATTTGGTCAAAGTGGGACTCTATATGGCGTTGGTTTTTAAACCTTTCTCATGCCAAAGAGAGCTATCGCATGATTTTATTTTCCAGGAAGAGGTGTTGTCACCCATATCATATCCCATGCCCCCTCTATCCTCTCTCTCTCTCTCTCTCTCTTCTATATGTCTAAAAAGTTAGGCATAAATCTGAGTTGAAGGTCCAAGATTTTTGGTGCAAGATTCAAGATCTACGCGATAGTGTTCATAAGATGGATGGGCTGGCTTCAGAAATAGTTTTGAAGAATCTATAGATCAAATTTAAATATATTCTTTAGATAAGAGATTTATAAGGAGAAGATATTTAGATCTTGCTTAAGTGGATACTGATAGAGATCAGGCGCATACATGGCTCCTTCCAAAATCTCAGGAACCAACAAGATCATCGCAAGATAATCAGATTACCCAACAAGATACTTCAAATTAAATTTCATTTAATTTTATTTTTAATTTTTAATATCAGATCATTATGATCAAATTTGAGAACTCTTAGAACTAATCAGATCATAAAAATTTTTATAAAAAAATTCATCTTAGATCTAATCAGATCTGGACGATCCTATGGTGAAAAATCATATTTTTCTTCAACTGGTATCAGAGCTGCGATAGCAATTCTTTAGATCTTTTTTAGATCTAATTTAATTTTTATTTATAATCTGATATTAAATAAATTTAGATATCATATCAGATATGATTAGATCTAAAATTAAAAAATTAAAATTTATATGATTTAGATCCATAATGTATGAGATGCATGACTAAACTAGGAATAGAATAATTCTATGTATAGTCTAGTATGATCATGTTATTAATTTGCTTAAATATGATCTTAGATCTATTTTATTTTTATTATTTTTATATTATAATTATTATAATTATATCTAAAAAATAAAAAATATAGTTTTTAATTTTTAATTTATTCATATAAGATATGAAAGACGCATGCTTAGACTAGTTATAGAATAGTTCTATAAAAAATATCTAGAATAGTTTTATTTTTGATGTGATCAAATTTAAAATTTTATTTTTTAAATTTAATATATGATATTTTAGATCTAAAAGCATGCATGGTTTATTGAGTTATGATACATAAGATGTATGCAAGACATATATAGGGTAGATTTTTTGTATATGTGATATATGATTTAGATCAACTAGTTTTGTTTTAGAAAATATATTTCTGATTAAGGCATTTCCTTTGACCATCCAGTCATAAGAATAAAATAGGTTTTAAAGATCCTCTCCTCCCATATGATGGATGTTCTTATGATGTGTAGGGATGTTGCACGTTCGTCCTTAATTAGAAATTAAAACTTATTATCTGCAAAATCCTAGATCCTGAAATCTTAGGATTTTGTTACATATTTTGTTCATGAATCCAAAACTTAATTAAGAATTAAGATTATAAAATTAATTAGATCTAAAAATTATAAATTTTTAGATCTAAGATATCTTCATAAAATTGGGTTTGGCCTTGGGTAGCTCAATTAGATCTAGCGGTTGATCAAACCAAATCAAAAGTTGGTTAGATGAGATCAAAGAAAACTTAGAATTGACCAGCCTAATAGGATTAAGTCTGAATCAAGATCGAATCATATTAAGATGTGACTCAATCAAGTTAAGACCTAATTTGGTTCTGTGGTTCGAGCCTGGATTATAGGCTAATCCGATTGATTCTGATTCAATAATTTGGTATCTAAGGTAAGTCTGGCAGATATGACTGACTGATTTTTAATTAGTAGCTACTCGATCTGAATGTATTCTTATCAAGTTAATGGTATATCCCTTCCATCGATCTTACTTACCTGGCTATTTGTGTCGATCCAGTTCTAATTTGAGATGGCTAATAATTCGAGCCAACCCATGCCACTAGGTTAGTCATAATTGTTATGACTAAATTAAGTCAAGTTTAAAGGAAACTAAATTAAATCTTTCTAAGAAAATATTAAGTCTAAGATCTTCCACCATTGTAGATGTGCGAGCCCTTTCTGAGGTTGATTATTCTCGACTGGATACAATGGTTCAGTTGTATCAAAAAAATACAATCATGTCTGTTAGGCATTGGATGCTATGGGTTGGAGGATAGGTTGGATTCAATATTTTAGATACAGTGAGAGATCCAATTAGAAATCTAATTCATGCAAATGGTGGGTCTGACTTAACTAAGGAGTGGAGCAATATTTCGAACATGATGAGTTTTATGAATTAAAGATCAAATTTTGGATGCACCATAATTAAAGAATCATTGGACAAGAGTTGTCCACTCATCAGTTGATCCATCATCAATAACTGTTAGGTGAGGTGATGAGCCAGTTGGTCGAACTGCACCATCCATTAAAAATCAATAATCGTAGAGATTTTCGCATCTGTGCCAAGAGAGTATAGGGATCTAAGTAAATAGTAGAAGCCTAATTTATTTTAAAAAAAAATTTTAAATAAATTGGTTAAGTCTAATTACAAAATCTAACTGAAAACTTTGACTTTCTACAAAAAAATATCTGCATCCAACCCACTAGCCCATATCTTGGACACCCATAGACTGATCGAACTCAACTATAAGGATTGACTCTGAAACTTCAAAATAGTTTTGGATTCTGAGAAGTTGACTCATGTGTTGGAATAGGATTCTCCCACTTTGCCAGCATGTCCATCCGTTGATCAGAGAGTATCTTTGAAAAAATGGACGGATGAAGATAACAAAGCTAGGTATTACATGTTGGGCTCAATGTCTGATAAGCTCAAGCGCCAACATGAAGACATTAAGACTAGCCACCAAATGTTGGCTTAGCCATAAGAGTTGTTTGGTGAACAGAGTCATGCAGCTAAATATCAAGTCACTAAAAGATTTTTTAAGGCTCAGATGCATGATGGGCAGTAGGTCCAAGATCATTATCTGATGATGATCAAGGACTTAGAAGAGCTTAAGAAAATTGATGTCAAGTTAGATCAGGATCTACAGATTGATATAATTTTGCAGTACTTGACTGATGTATATGGACAGTTCATCATGAACTACCAGATGCATAAACTACAAAATACCTTAACTGAACTTATGAATATGTTGGTTACTGCTGAGCTCTGTATAAAAGGTTCAAAGGACTCGATGCTTGCTATAGAGCAGACTTGTTCCAAGAGAAAGTCTTTTGAGAAGAAGAAGAAGTCCATGAAGAAGTAGAAGATAGATAGTGGAAGAAGAAGGTAGAGCCAAAGATGAAGGCCGCAGACAAGAAAAAATATTTTCATTACAACACAGACGGCTACTGAAAGTGGAACTATCCTCTTTATCTGGCCAGCCTCAAGAATAAGAAGAAGGTAGGTCCTTCTAGAGATATGCTCATTATAGAATCTAATCTTATGGTTTCTTCTGCATCCAATTGAGTGCTTGACTCTAGTTCTAGTGCTCAATTATGTACTTCTATGCAAGATCTTGAGAAGAGCAGAAGGCTGAGGGATGGTGAGATGATCCTACACATCGAAAATGGAGTAAGAATTGCTGTTGTAGTCATGGGAACCTATCCTTTTTTATTATCATCAAGATTAGATTTAGTTCTTAGAGACTATTTTTATGTACCTACAGTAAGTAGAAATTTGATTTCTATTTCATGTTTAGCACAAGAAGGTTATGTAATTAGTTTTCTTAAGGACCATTATAATATTCTTGATGAAAGAAATAAAATTGCAAGTGGTTTCTTATAAATAATACCTATCAGTTACATATTGATATTTCTATTTTTAATATCAAGCAAAGCATGAATGCCATAAGATCAAAGCGACTTAGAGATAGTCTAAATGATAGGTATCTTTGGCACCTTAGGCTAGGTCATATAGTTAAAGATAGGGTTAACAAATTGAAAAAATCTGAGCTATTGAGTCTGTCAACTTTTGAGTCATATGCGATTTATGAATCATGCCTTCATGGCAAAATGACCAAGCTTCCTTTTGTAGGACATAGAAAAAGGGCCACAAACCTACTTGCCCTAGTATATACTGATGTATGTGGCCCATTTGATATGCTGACCAGGGATAATTATATCTACTTTATCATCTTTATTGATGATCTATCTCAGTATGGGTATGTGTATTTGATGCGATAAAGTCTAAAGCTTTTGAAAGGTTTAAGAAATTTAGACTTGAAGTAGAAAAATAAATAGAAAAATTCATTAAGATTTTTCGATCAGATCAAGAAGGCAAATACCTTAGTCAGAAATTTTTAGACTGTCTTAAGGATAATGACATAGTCTCACAATGAACTCCACTTGGAATATCTCAACTCAACGAGATTTCAGAATGGAGAAGTCGGATCCTATTAGATATGGTCCGATCTATGATGTGTTTCACAGACCTCTTTAAGTTTCTTTAGAGACATAGTCTTATGACTGCTATATATTTACTGAATAGAATTTTCTCTAAAATCGTTCCTACCACATCATATGAGATATGGCATGATAAGAAACCAAGTCTGAGTCATCTCAGAATTTGGGGTTGTTTGTCCATGTCAAGAGATAACAGATAGATAAATTAGAGTCTAGGTCCTTTAGACCTCGGTTTATTAGATATCCTAAAGAGTCATTAGGATATTATTTCTATCTTCTAGAAGATCATAATATAATTGTAAGTCAACATACCATCTTTCTTAAAAAATAGTTTATTCAAGATGGTGGCATCGAAAGATAGATTAGACTCGAGAAGAAAGTCTTCGATGAGAAATGAGCTAAGGAACCTATGGAACCCAAATAGATTGAGTCAATTCAGACACCACCTCTTCCATCTCGTAGATCAAATAGAATTTTCCATCCTCCTAAAAGGTACTTAGGTACTATCTTAGAAGACTTAGAGAAAATGTTCCTCACAAAAAATAAGGTTCATGATGATGATCCTGAATCCTATGACAAGATGATATTAGATATCGACTCTGAAAAATGGTTAAAGGCAATGAAGTTAAAGATTGACTCAATACGTTCAAACCAAGTCTAGATCTTGATAGATCTATCTAATAGTATAGTACTTATTGGGTGTAAATGAATCTTCAAGAGAAAGATAGATGTCGATGGAAATGTAGAGACATTCAAAGCAAGGATCATAGTGAAAGAATATGCCAGCATGAAGGCATTGACTATTAGGATACTTTTTTATCAGTAGCCATACTCAATCCATCCGTACATTGTTTGCTATTACAACCTATTTTGATCATAAAATATGATAGATGGATGTGAAAATAGCATTCTTAAATGGATATCTTGAGGAAGATATCTATATGGAATAGCCGCTAGGTTTCACATCCAGTGATGATGATCATAAGGTATGCAAGTTGCAAATGTGCATATATGGACTTAAGCAAGCATCTCGGAGCTAGAATGCTCATTTCAATGATGTAATCAAATTGTTTGGATTCATCAAGAATGAGGAGGAGCCTTGTATTTTCAAAAAGATCAGTGGGAGCGCTGTTGTCTTCCTCATACTATACGTGGATGACATCATTCTAATTGAAAATGATATTTCCATATTGACTACAGTCAAAATGTGGTTGTCTAAGAAGTTCTCTATAAAAGATCTAGGAGAGGCATCCTTTATTTTGAAAATTAAGGTCTATAGGGATAGACTGAATAGGATGTTGGGTCTCTCATAGAAAATGTACATAAAGGAGGTGCTGAAGAGGTTTAGCATGAAAAACTCTAAGAGAGGTTTAGTATCCTTTAGACATAGCATTCATCTCTCCAAGAAGATGTATCCTAGCACACCTGAGGAGATTGAATGCATGAGCAAGATCTCATATGCTTTGGCAATAGGAAGTCTCATATATGCCATGCTATATACACGACCTAATATTATCCATGCTATGAGTATCATGAGCAGGTATCAGTCGAATCTAGACAAAGAGCACTGGACTTCTATGAAATATATCCTTAAGTACTTGAGAAGGACTAAGGATATGTTTCTAGTTTTTGGTAATAGAGAACTCCAGGTCCAGGAGTATACAGACTCAGATTTTATATCCGACATAGATGATCGAAAGTTCACGTCTAGAAGTCTGTTTATTTATAATGGTAGAACTATCAATTGAAAGAGTTCTAAGCAGATGGTGATAGCAAACTCCACCATGGAAGCAGAGAACATCGCTATGTCGAAGGCTACAAAGGAGGTATTCTGGTATAAAAAGTTTGCCATAGAGCTCGGAGTGATGCCATCAGATGCCGTTCCTCTGTACTGCGACAACAATGGCACCATAGTTCTCGCTATGGAGCCGAGGTCTCATCAAAAATTCAAGCACATCGAGCGGCGATACCATCTCATCCGTAATTACCTTGAGAAGGGATATGTCAAGGTCAAGAGAGTTGACACTACAGACAATATGACTGATCCACTGACAAAGCCATTAAGCCAGCAGAAGATTGAAGCTTGCCTTGAGAAGATGGGATATAGATTTGTAGCCAATTGACTTTAAGTCAAGTGAAAGTTTATTAGATGTGTGCCCTAGAAGCCAGATTGGCTAAACATTTGTTATACACTTCTAAGGATAATTTTATAATTTTGACCATAAATTAATAAAAAAATATTTTCTATCATAGTATATATTTAAAGTGTCTGTGATACATCCTTTGAGTTAATGGTAATGATAATTCATATTTTCAAGAGTTAAAAATTTGAGACATGAATTTTCATAATTAACTCATAAATTGATTTCGATCATAAGATCATCATGAGGATGGTGATCGATCCAAAAGGTTGGTGTACGATTACTTTCTTGGGATAGATGTGTCTTGAGTCTATAGTGTGGAGACACCAGAGTGAGAGTATAGATATTCGTTAGAGAACGAGAGCATTGAGCATGACCACCTCAAACAATCATAAGTCTACCTTCTCGTTAATGACTGGCTCGATGATGTAGTATTGTGTCTGGTTATTTGACCTGAGGTGCATCGACAGTTCACCTTGAGGGTGTTATAGTTTGACTACACCATAACTCGATCTCCTAGTCATTCGAAATCCTGAGGTGTGTGTTGGCTATAGCATGTTCATCATAGGAATTGGATTACACCAATAAGGGATCTATCTACCTCGGTAGATAAGGAGTAGTCCTATGATAATCATGAGAATTGAGTCCTTAAGCCCATGGCCATGTAGAGTGAAAATGAAAGAAAGAGTTTTTATTAGGATTTCACATCAGACTCGAATCAAATGATTAATTCATATGACGAATGTTGGGTTTGACAAGTTCACCTTAACCCTAATCCTATCAGAGCTCAAGATAGAAGAACCCAATCACACAGGTAGCTACACCGAGAGGTTTGCTTTTAGTTCTGATGGATTGCCACCATATACTGCTAGGTGTCACTGGTGGATTTTGAAAGCAATTAGAATGATCTTGATGATCAATTATTCTAATTGTATGAATCAAAAAAATTCTAGTCCATCAAAAGATGTTTCAATGATATCGATGATAGAGATCATGATATATCTCATTACCATATGGAATAGAACCTATCTAGATCACACAAACAAGCATTTGGGTCTGGATGTCATCAATTAAGCTAACCCAGTTCGATTGATTTGGATTAGATCCAATCAGGTTCAAGATAATCATGCTAGCATACGGTTGAGCCTGGCTTTCTAGTTCTAAAATCTTTCTGATTCATCGTAATCAGGTCAAATTTGATTTAACTCATTCATATATCTTGAATAGATTTATTTTCATCTAACTGAAATAAGTCCAGATTAGATTAATTGTAGAAATTAAATCCATTCCTGGTGTAATTGGACTAGGGTCAAAAGTTGACCCAATTGAGAGAATTGAGGGTCACCTAATCAGATGCTTCTAGAAAATTTTTTAAAAATTTTTTTGATCTAGTTTTTGGATATGTGATAGGGCTCGAGTCATGCTATGGGTGTGCCAAATTTTGTGATTTATGGTGGTGGTTTGACTAGTTTTTGATAGAGTTTGATTTGGATCAAACTCTTAAGGGACGAGTCCTAGGCGTAAAGGACTCTTCCTTATCTACTCATGTCGCCCATTTTTTGAATCATTTTTGGTGATAAAAACTAGATGGCATCTAGGGTTTTACATGGAGAATAAGTCATAGAGTCCCAATGATCAAATAAGTATGTTATTTGGTCAAAGTGAGATGCTATATAGCATTGGTTTTTAAACCTTTCTCACACCAAAGAGAGCTATCCCATGATTTTATTTTCCACGCAGAGGTGCTGTCATCCATATCATATCCCACACCCCCTCTATCCTCTCTCTCCCTCTCTTCTACATGCCTAAAAAGTTAGGCACAAATCTGAGTTGAAGGTCCAATATTTTTGGCATAAGATTTAGGATCTACGCGATGGTATTTATAAGATTTATGGGCTGTCTTTAGAAATAGTTTTGAAGGATCTATAGATTAGTTTTAGATCTAATCTTTGGAGGAGAGATTTGTGAGGAGAAGATATTCAAATCTTGCTCAAGTGGATACTAGTAGAGGCTAGGCGCATGCATGACTCCTTCCAGAATCTCAGAAACCAACAGGATCATCGTAGGATAATTAGATTATCCAACAA
Organism: Cocos nucifera; assembly: GCA_006176705.1. Taxonomy (NCBI): domain Eukaryota; kingdom Viridiplantae; phylum Streptophyta; class Magnoliopsida; order Arecales; family Arecaceae; genus Cocos; species Cocos nucifera. The sequence continues at coordinate 28,073 of QRFJ01005777.1, forward strand.
GGTACTTCAAATTAAATTTGATTTAATTTTAGTTTTAATTTTTAATATTAGATCACCATGATTAGATCTAAGAACTCTTAGATCTAATCAAATCGAAGAATTTTTTGTAAAAAAATCCACATCAGATCTGGATGATCCTATGATAGAAAATTAGATTTTTCTTCAAGAACATCCTAATCGGAGTCCATATGGTGAAGATATGCATGAGGGAGCACACAGAGCAGTCAGACGGGTCACTGAAGTGCGGCCCATAGCTGGTAGGCCCATTGGAGGCATGGCCCAAGCATGTAGGCCTATGGGGCTGGCCCAGGCATGCACTAGTGCATAAGCCAGCCATGCGTCAACATGGCTCACAGAGCGCTGGGCCGTGTCCAGGCCCAGCGAGGGCATGAGCACCATGCGAGCACATGCGCATTGCCAACCCAAGCCCAGGTGGGCACATGTGCGAGCGTGGCCTAGGCAGTCATGTGAATGAGGCGGTCGACTGCTCTGGCTTCTAGCTCGAGTGATAGTGCGCCATGTATGCACGAAGATGCACCCAACACGGGCAAGCGCATGCGGTCATGCATGCGAGTGGCTTCCATGGGGTCTACATACATAGTGCACGTGGACTAGGCTTTTTCACGGGGTTCACAAGTCGGTTTGCCTGATCCAGTGGCCATAGAGGGCTGCGGTCATAATTCGATGGCTGGAGATAATGTTTGAGTTGGAATCGAGTCAGGACTTTGTCCTGAACTCGAATTAAATCACGTCCGTGGCCTTTAAAAGGCCCAGTAGCAGATCGAGAGTAGGTGTGGTTTGGTGGTGATTTTTGCTGAGTTTTAAGATGATAAAAGGTAGATCAATGGCCCCAGTAGACAATAGGAGCAAGGGGCTTTGGGTAGACAACTAGGCAGCAGACTGCAGTCGTTTCAAGGGATCTTCAAAAGAGAGCTTTGTAAGAGTAGCTTCTTATTGAGAAGATTATATATGAGTGTTGAGAGTGGATAATCTCCTCTTGTATTTATTTTATTTTCATAGTGAAGCTTTGCATGCCTTGTGGGGGCAAATCTTTAGGCTGATCCACGTACTTGATTGTGTTCTCATTTTATTTTCTTCTTTCCTCTTGTCATAATATTCTGGTATGAGATCTCTATCAATTAGTATCAAAGTGAGTTGATACCACTATAATTAGTATCAGGGCTAGGTGGTATCAGAGCATAAATTATAGCAATGGTGATAAAGATTGAAGAAAATGGAGAAGACAAGCGCAATCAAGATGGAGATCAATTGGTTCGATGAAAAAGATAATTTCTCCTTGTGGTAAGTAAGGATAAAGGATGTCCTTATCCAACATGGATTCATTGATACTCTTTTATAAGAAAAGGCACCAACCATCATAGAGGTGAAGGATTGAAAGCAGATCCAGATGCAGACGGTGAGAACCATCCGCTTGTATCTAGCAGATGATGTCGTGATCCATGTACTTGATGAGATTTTTCTGATGGTGCTGTGGTCGAAGCTCAAGAAATTGTATATGGCAAAGTCGCTCATCAACATGCTATTTCTATGGAGATAGTTCTACCAGCTGTGGATGGACGAAGATAAGAGTGTGCAGGAGAATCAATCCAACTTCCAAAAGATCTTCATCGACCTTCTCAATGTTGGCAAAAAAGTTGAGAAGAAAACCAGGGCGTTGATCTTGCTATCATCACTTCCATCCTCTTTCGAGTCTTTGGTGATTGCTCTTCTTATAGGTAAGAGTGCCATCAAGATGGAAGAGGTGACTTCGGCACTACTCCAAAATAAGGTTCTCAAGTGGGAGAATCAAGCCTCGAATTTAGATGGCAACTCGATCCTGATGGTGATTGGAGTTGATGGCGGTGATGCGTGCTAATCTATAGCTATGGCAAGTGCACCAGTCGATCAAGTAATAAAGTGAATGAGTAGAGTATCGTCCCTAGAGGATTGAAAAATAAGTACTAAAAAGCTCTTTCCTATGCTTTATTTAGAAGACCGATTTATGAGAATAAGGAATTAAAGAACAAAATAAAGAAATAATTAAAAATTTTTAAGGAAATAGAGAGAGTGTAATTATTAGGATTTTAAACTTAAGAGCAATAGGTTGCTAAGGCAATCAATTCACCAACTCAGTCAATACAATATTCAGATTATTAGATTAATTTTATTTTATGTGACGATGGAGTCTCCTAATTTATTCACTACTTTTGGTCCAGGCATAGCAAAACTATCAATATTTATTAATTATTCTTTGGTCCAGGTATAATTTAAATAAATATTAATGCATTAAGTTTTGTGAAATCCTATAATTACAATATGCTGCGTCCAAAGCGCACTAAAATTTCTGCATGCATATGAATTCTAATTTGATTCATAATACAAGGTATATAATCAAGAAGCACTAACATAGTTGTACTTGATCCGTAACATCTATGTTCATCAGATCAATTAGAAGAAGGTCAGTAATCTAAAAGCATTAAGATTATATTTATATACTCCTCATGAATAAAATTTAAAAATAAATCACACTGAATATTGCATCAAAAGAGTGGCTACACCTTAGCCTTAGTAAAAGAAAATTTAGTTCATGATAATAAGTTCAAAAACAGCAAATAAAATAAAAGGCATAAAGAAATTAGATTGTTTGATTGTTGAAATTGATTATCTGTTGCTCTTGGTGTGGAGAACTTGGTAAAGAAGAAGAGGCTTCTTGATCAATGTATTGATTGTCGAAAGAAGAAAAGAAAAAATTACAAACTCTTTCTTCCTTTTCTCTCAAAAATCTCTCTTCTCTTTCTACCTCTCTTCTCTCTTTCTCTTCTTTTTCTTTTTTTTTTTAATTTCTCTGACTCTCTCCCTTTTCTCTTTTTTTTTAAACTTCTCTCTTTTTCTTCTCTTACTTCTCTTTTTATTCTATGGCAACAACAGATTTTATAGCCTAAAGATCGATTTTTCCTTTGAAAATTTGGTTTAAGACTCCCACAACAACTCAAATTAGGATCTGGATGATTCTGACCATTAGATGTTGATCAAATGATCCAAAAATCACTTAAAAATGCTTTAAAACATCCCAGATCAAGTCGGATTTCATGCCAGTCGTCGGATGAAGCGTTAGATTAAATCTGGGCCGTCTGATCGCGCATAAAGAAGGCTTCTGATCTTTAGTTTAACATCAGAATGAATTTCAGCCATTAGATCTCAATCAGGAGCTGCGGTTGCTGTTCATCAATGCATTCTTTTAAGCCATTCGATCAAATCTCAGTGAAAGGCGCCCGTCGGATCAGACAAAATTTCCAAATTATCCTATGTAGACCATGCGCGAGCCCGGTGTTGCATGGACCATCGCATTCTTTAGTCAATCAGAGCGTGCTTCTTCATGTGAAATTCTTGAAATGCCCTCATGTTGGTCCACCGAGCGCCATGAAAAATGCTGACGTCAGCATTGCGTCGGTGGGTCGGTTTGCTGATGCGGTCAAATCGGGCAGTCTGCTGAGCCAATTTTTTGAACCGATTTGAACCAAACCAGATTTTTTTTTTTTTTGCTATGCTGAGCATCCTGACCTTTCCTTCATCATTTTACATGAATTTCCACACTTGACCTTGGTGCAGAGACCCAGTTACTAGGCTTTGGGCAATCCACATATACTCTATCTTTTGCACTTTATTTTTAGGCAGGTAGCTCTTTCCTTAAATTCAAGTTTTTTTGATTAGAATGTATATTAATTATCAATTTTCAGTGATAATTGAATCCTCAGTTGGCCTTATAATCAATACCTACTTTGTCTTGCTAGTGTGCATGTGCAATTAAAGTGCTAATAGTCTTTTAATGACCTAAGTAGGCTGCTAAAAGTTGACCAACTAATCTACTTCTTTAACTCGTTACATTCATTAGCAAATAATTCTATCTTTTATCACTTATCCAGTCTATCTTGCTCAAGATTTTCTTCTTGACACATGATTTTTTTTTTTTTTAACTTATTCTACATTGTCTTAAAGGAGAAAGAAAAATAAAGGAGTGCAATAAAGGATAGGAAGGAATACACCTGATTTGGTTCAGTCTGGTTCTTTGGAGCTTTGAAATTTTGCTTGAGCTCTCATTGATTTTTCTCTGCAAAATTGAAAATACACACCAGAGCAGTAAAAGAGCAACCATAAATTACTGAAAAATAAAAGAAAAAAAAATGATCAAAACTAAAAAGAAAAGAAACAACCTATCTAGTAGTTCTGATTTATAGTCTTCAGCTTGACTTTCTTTGAAGTTCTAAAGTGGATCAATCTGGTGCCACTTCAATTGGAATACTTTCATGTTTGGTCGAGTCCTCTTTCAATTTGATATTGCTAGCTTTTATAGTCTCAAACCTATTTTCTACAGAATTCTCATATACTGAATTGTCAATAATATCAATTAGAAAATAAGTTTGATTATCATCAGGATGTTTAGTATCTTTGAAAACATTAAAAGTAACTTGTTCATCTTGGACTCTAAGAATTAATTTTTCTTGTTGAACATCTATTAAAGCTCCTCCAGTAGCTAAAAAGGGTCTCCCTAAAATAAGGGGTACATCATAATCTTCTTTCATATCAAGAACAATAAAATCAACAGGAAAAAATAAACTTGTTTACCTTTACCAAGACATCCTCCACTATACCTCTTGGATATTTAATGGATCTATCGGCTAATTGAAGAGTAATAGTGGTAGGCTTTGGTTCTCCTAGACCCAGCTTCCTGAAAATAGAAAAAGACATGAGATTAATACTTGCTCCTAAATCACATAAAACTTTATCAAAACTACAATCACCAATAATGCAAGGGGATAGTAAAACTTCCCTGGATCTTTTAGCTTCTGTGGTAATTTATTTTGAAGTATTGCTGAGCATTCTTCATTCAAATTTATTCTCTCATGCTCCTTCAGCTTTTTCTTATTTGTTAGGATTTCTTTGAGAAACTTGGCATACCTGGGCATTTGAGTAATAGCATCTACAAAAGGAATATTAATATATAAATTCTTTAAAATTTTGAAAAAGTTAGAAAATTTCTTATCTGGATGCTGTATTTGTCTCTCTGAAAATGGTAGTGGCGGCACGTAGGGCTTCACATTTGGATCGGCAAACCGTATACCTAGAGACCATCCATCTGCTGGTTGTTTTGGTGACTGACGAATTTTAGTTGATGGTTCCTTATTTGTAGTTGGCTCTTCAGTCTCTTTCTTCTGATGTGGCTCCTCCAGCTTTGTACCACTTCTTAAGGTGATAGCATTGACTTGCTCCCTTGGATTGGTCTCCTGTGTTGCTTGGCAAGGATCCCTTGAGGTCTCTCGGAGATTATCTTAGCCATTTGACCTATTTGCATCTCCAAGTTTTGAATTGCTGCTGCTTGGTCCTGCCTAAGTTTGGCTTCCAAATTTTTTATAGTTGCTTCTTGGATTTTGCATAAATTTGACCATCAGCTCTTCCATGTTGGACTTCTTTTCAGGTACTTGGAATCCCGGGGGTGGCTGTTGTGCTGCATTTTGATTGCTCCATGAGAAATTTGGGTGCTGCCTCCACCCTTGATTGTATGTGTTGGAGTAGGAGATTATTTTGTTGCGGCCTGAAAAAATTATCAATATAATTAGCTGTATCAGTTATTTTAGCAAAAGGATTACCTGTCTGGCAATTGCTCGTATCGTGTCCTCCTCCACATAGGTCATAAGTAATGCTCTGAACATGCATAGCTATTCCCTTTAAGTTGTTGACTTTAGCTCTAAGGGCTGCAATTTTAGCTAATAAGGTTGGCACGCAATCTACTCCCTGCACAGCTGCTAGTCCTTTTGGCATCATGCGTTCTGTCTGCCATTGATAGCTATTTGATGCCATCTCATCGATCAGATCGAAGGCTTCTTCCTTCATTTTTCGATTAATGGTTCCTCCTGCTGCTGCATCAATCATAGAATGATTAGTAGGAGATAAACCATTATAGAAAGTTTGTACCTGAAGCCATACGGGATAGTTGATGATGTGGACATCTCCTCAGCAGTTTCTTGAAATGCTCCCAAGCCTCATATAGTGTCTCCATGTCCATCTGCATAAAAGAAGTGATATCATTGCGCATCTTGGCAGTCTTGGAAGGTGGAAAGTACTTGGCTAAGAATTTTTGGGACTAGGACATCCCAAGTTGTGATAGAACCTGCAGGAAGAGAATGAAGCCAACTTTTAGCTTTATCCCATAAAGAGAAAAAAAATAACCTTAATCTAATAGCATCATCCGACACCCCATTAATTTTAAAAGTATCACAAAGTTCAAGAAAATTAGAAATATGGGCATTCGGATCATCATCCACGTGTCCACTGAATTGGACAGTTGATTGAATCATTTGGATCATCGTCGATTTTATTTCGAAGTTGTTTGCTCGTACAGGCGGTCTCCTGATGCTCGAAGCTGCATCGGCTATAGATGGTGTGATGTAATCATTTAATGGATGATGTACTGGTCGAATAGCTTCATGCTGTCCTTCAGTCGCCATATCCAATCCTAGATTGATGTCGTTAGGATCTTCAGCTGCCATGTTTCTTTCTTGTTGTAGTCTTCTAATGGTTCTTTCAATTTTCTGGATCTAAAGGTAGTAAGTTACTATGTCCAGTACGTGTCATGCACTGAACAAAATTTTTTTTAAAAAAAAATAAATAATAATAAAAATTAAAAATAAATTTCTAAAGTAAAGCTAGGATCAAAATTTTAATATTGTTTTAGACACAATCCCGACAACGACGCCAAAAACTTGATGCGTGCTAATTTATAGCTATGGCAAGTGCACCAGTCGATCAAGTAATAAAGTGAATGAGTAGAGTATCGTCCCTAGAGGATTGGAAAATAAGTACTGAAAAGCTCTTTCCTATGCTTTATTTAGAAGATCGATTTATGAGAATAAAAAATTAAAGAACAAAATAAAAGAAATAATTAAAAATTTTTAAGAAAATAGAGAGAGTGTAAATTATTAGGGTTTTAAACTTCAAGAGCAATGGATTACTAAGGCAATCGGTTCACCAACTCAGTCAATACAATATTCAGGTTTTTAGATTAATTTTATTTCATGTGACGGTGGAGTCTCCTAATTTATTCACTATCCTTTGGTCCAGGCATAGCAAAACTATCAATATTTATTAATTACCCTTTGGTCCAGGTGTAATTTAAATAAATATTAATGCATTAAGTTTTGTGAAATCCTCTAATTAAAATACGCTGCGTCCAAAGTGCACTAAAATTTTCCTGCATGCATATGAATTCTAATTTGATTCATAATACAAGGTATATAATCAAGAAGCAATAACATAGATGTACTTGGTCCGTAACATCTATGTTCATCAGATCAATTAGAAGATGGCCAGTAATCTAAAAGCATTAAGATCAGATTTATATACTCCTCATGAATAAAATTTAAAAATAAATTACACTGAATATTGCATCAAAAGAGTGGCTACACCTTAGCCTTAGTAAAAGAAAATTTAGTTCATGATAACAAGTTCAAAAATAGCAAATAAAATAAAAAGCATAAAGAAATTAGACTATCTGATTGCTGAAATTGATTGTCCGTTGCTCTTGGTGTGGAGATCTTAGTGAAGAAGAAGAGGCTCCTTGATCAATGTCTTGATTGTCAGAAGAAGAAAAGAAAAAATTACAAACACTTCCTTCCTTTTCTCTCAAAAATCTCTCTTCTCTTTCTACCTCTCTTCTCTCTTTCTCTTCTTTTTCTTTTTTTTTATTTCTCTGACTCACTCCCTTTTCTCTTTTTTTTTAACTTCTCTCATTTTCTTCTCTTAATTCTCTTTTTATTCTATGGCAACAGCAGATTTTATAGCCCAAAGATCGATTATTTCTTTGAAAATTAGGTTTAAGACTCCCACAACAACTCAAATTAGGATCTGGATGATTCTGACCGTTAAATATTGATCAAACGATCCAAAAACTACTTAAAAACCCTTTAAAATATCCTAGATCAAGTCGGATTTCATGCCAATCATCGGATCAAGCATTAGATTGAATCTGGGCCATTCGATCGTGCACAAAGAAGGCTTCTGATCTTTAGTTTAACATCAAGATGAATCTCAGCCGTTGGATCTCGATCGGAAGCTATGGATGCCATTCATCAGTGCATTCTTTCGGTCGTCCGATAAGTCTCAGTGAAAGGCGCCCGTCGGATCAGATAAAATTTCTAAATTACCCTCTATAGACCATGCACAAGCCCGGTGTTGTGTGGACCGCCGCATTCTTCAACCAATCGGAGCACATTTCTTCATGTGAAATTTCTAAAATGCCCTCATGTCAGTCCACTATGCATCATAAAAAATGCTGACGTCAGTGCTGCATCGGTGGGTCGGTCTGCTGATGCGGTCGAATCGGACAGTCTGTTGAGCTGGTTTTGTAACATATTTGAACCGAACTGAATTTTTTTTTTTTTTTGCTGTGCTGAGCATCCTGGCCTTTCCTTCATCATTTTACATGAATTTTCATACTTGACCTAGATGCAGAGATCCAGTTACTAGGCTTTGGGCAATCCACATATACTCTATCTTTTACACTTTATTTTTTGGTAGGTAGCTCTTTTCTTAAATTCAATTTTTTTTTTATTAGAATGTATATTAATTACCAATTTTTAGTGATAATTGAATCCTTAGTTGGCCTTATAATTAACACCTACTTTGCCTTATTAGTGTGCATGTGCAATTAAAAGTGCTAATAGTCTTTTAATGATGTAAGTAGGCTGCTAAAAGTTGACCAACTAATCTACTTCTTTAACTCGTTACATTCATTAGTAAATAATTCTATTTTTTATCACTTGTCCGGTCTATCTTGCTCAAGATTTTCTTCTTGACATAATTTTTTATTATTATTATTATTCTACATTGTCTTAAAGGAGAAAGAAAAATAAAGAGTGTAATAAAGGATAGGAAGGAATACACCTGATTTGGTTCAGTTTGATTCTTTGGAGCATTGAAATTTT
>QRFJ01005778.1:0-34934 GCA_006176705.1 Cocos nucifera
TGCATTTTAATTCTAGTCTTAGACTCTCTAGGCTCTCATCTTTAGAATTTCTTTTATTTCTTTTTATTTTATTTAAAAAAATTCTAAAAGAATAATTAATATGTTTTTGTGACTGCTCTAAGGTTTAATTGTAAGGTTTATGCTCGGGCATCGTTCAATACAACCTTAAATTCAACCTTTAGATCCTAAAATTAAGAGAACCCTTAGAGCCAACAGACCTAGAAACATGGACCAAAATCAAGAGAACAATCCACTTAAACAATTGAAGGAGTACTTTACTCCTTCCACATACACATACTCTCCCTGCATTCAAGCTCCTCCAGTAGAAAGCTACACAGTATGAAATCAAGTCTAGTGTTATTCAGATGCTCCCATCTTTTTATGGACTTGCCAATGAGGACCCATACAAACACCTTGACGAACTCCTAGAAATATGCTCAATAGTTAAAATTCATAATTTCTCTGATGATGCCCTTAGGTTGAAACTGTTCCCCTTCTCATTGAAGGATAAAGCCAAATATTGGCTAAACTCCTTAGATACTATAACTATTTCAACCTGGGATCAACTTCAAAAGGAATTCCTTAAAAAGTACTTTCCAATAGGAAAAACTAATCAAATAAGAAAGGCTATAACTAGTTTTTCCTAATTAGAAGGAGAAATATTTCATGAGACTTAGGAGAGGTTAAAAGAACTGATTAGAAAATGCCTCCACCATGCAGTACCCAAGTGGTAACTAGTCTAGTGCTTTTATGATGGCTTGATAGAGAAGCACTGGTAGATGGTTGATGCATCTTGTGGTGGAACCTTCATGCTTAAAAACGAACAAGAAGCCTGGCAATTGTTTGAAATCCTAAGCAAAAATTCATTACACCATATGTCTGCTGCTAGGAGAGACCTTCCCATGTTTGGACCAAAATGGGGTGGAATTTATGAAATTGGTAGCTTAATAGACATCTACAACCAAGTAAATAAATTATCCCAAAAGATGGACCGACTACTGCAAGCAATGCTCACTTGTATTCCACCTACACCCATCACAGATGTGTGTTCAATATGTTCAAATCCTATACATTCTATTTATGATTGTCCTGCTGCATCCCAATTCCCTAAGTTTATACATGAACAAGTAAATCAAGCACAAACTTAAAATAGCTTTAGGCCAGGATACAACCCTTACTCCAATACCTACAATCCCAGTTGGAGAAACCATCTAAACTTTTCTTGGACCCAACAACCTGCTGCTAGGCCACCATTACCCAGACCTAATTACATTGAGGCAGCTTACAAACCAGCTTCATACCCACAAATTGCACAAAATTCACACCCTTCTGCCTTTGAGGAAAAAATCACCCAACTCCACTCCCACACTCAATCAATAGTCAAGCTTGAGACTCAAGTAGGTCAATTAGCCACTACTTTGAAAAGAAGGGAGGAAGGAAAACTTCCAAGTCAACCCATTAATAATCCAAAAGGATAGTACATGGTTGAAAGATCTATTGGTCCAAAAATTTTTTCAAAACATGCCAAGTCTGTTATGACCCTTAGAAGTGGGAAAACCATAAATAAGCCTAAAACAACTCAAGAACTTGAACCATCAAAACCAATCAAATCAGAGAAAAATAAAATTGAAGAGAGAGAAAAACCTATTGACCCAGCACCCGTACCCAAGGCTCCATAACTCAGTGCTTTAGAATCTCCTCTACCTTTAGACAAGAAGGGCATTAGAAAGAATGAAATGCTTGAATTATTTAAATAAGTGCAAATTATTTTATCCCTTCTTGATGCTGTTAAACAAGTCCCAACATATGCCAAATTTCTCAAAGATTTACGCACTTAGAAAAGAAGAACTAAAGCACACACACCTAAGAAAGTCCACTTAACTGAACAAGCTAGCTCTATCTTTTAACAAATAACCCCACCCAAACTTAAGGATCCTGGTACCCCAATCATATCCTGTGTCATAGGGGATCTGACCATTAAGAAAGCATTGTTAGATTTGGGTGCAAGTGTTAATCTTCTCCCAAGTTCTATCTATGACCTTTTTGAATTTAGAGAATTGAAACCCACAATGGTAACCCTACAGTTAGTTGATAGATCAATTAAGATACCTCGTGGAATGTTGGAAGATGTGCTAGTCAAAGTAGATGAATTTTACTTTCCTATAGATTTTCTGATGCTAGACATGGAATCTGATAGCAAACCCAACCAAGTACCTATCATTCTAGGAAGACCCTTCCTCACAACTGCCAATGCTTGCATAAACTGTAGAACTGGGGTTATGGATGTATCTTTCAGGAATAAAAAGCTAAGGTTAAAAATTTTTAATGCTACACACGGACCACCCACTTTTGACCATAGTGAAATCAATTTACTAGAGAAAGTTTTAGAAGATAAAACACCTACTGTGCTCGACTCGGATCCTTTACAGGCATGCTTAGAACACTTTGGAGCAGATAATTTTGACATTGATGGGTACACGAGATAGGTTAATGCACTTTTAGAGCCATCCAATTTTAGCACCACTCCTTCCTGGACTGTAAAGTATGAACAATTACCAACTCAGTCAGGCCCTTTAGTACCATCCTTAGAAGCACCACCTACTCTAGAGTTAAAGCCTCTTCCTGACACATTAAAGTATTTATTTCTCAAATCCAATGAGATCCTTCTAGTAATCATATCCTCCGACATAACTATTGGCCAGGAAGAACAACTTGTAGGAGTGCTCAAAGAGCATAAAGAGGCCATAGGGTGGACAATTGCTGATCTAAAAGGCATTGATCCTTCTATTTGCATGCACCATATACATTGCGAGGCAGAGGCCAAACCATATAGAGACATGCAACGGAGGTTGAATCCAAATATGCAGGAGGTAGTAAAGAAAGAAGTAATAAAATAGCTAGATGCAGGCATTATCTACCCAATTTTTGATAGTAAGTGGGTCAGCTCGACTCAGGTGGTGCCTAAGAAATCAGGTATCACTATGGTAGAAAATGATAAAGGTGAGTTATTATCCACTCATACAGCAACTGACTGGCGAGTATGTGTAGATTATAGATGACTCAGTGCCGTGACTAGGAAAGATCACTTTCCATTATCTTTCATTTATCAAATTCTAGAATGGTTAGTGGGTCAGAGTTACTTCTGCTTCCTTAATGGATATTCAGGATATAATTAAGTGCCCGTATTTCCAAAGGACCAAGAGAAAACCACCTTTACCTATCCTTTTGGTACTTTTGCCTTCCATAGAATGCCTTTTGGACTATGCAATGCACCAGCCACTTTTCAGCGGTGCATTATGGCGATCTTTTCTAACATGGTCGATAAATTTTTAGAGATTTTTATGGATGACTTCTCTATTTTTGGCTCTACTTTTGATGTTTGTCTCCAAAATTTAACTAAAGTACTTAAAAGATGTGTGGAGATGAATCTGGTATTAAGTTGGAAAAAGAGCAATTTTATGGTTCGTGAGAAAATCATACTCGGACATATTATATCTAAGCGGGGGATCGAAGTGGACAAAGCTAAAGTTGAGATAATATTAAAACTACCACCCCCAATAATGGTTAAACAAGTACGATCTTTCTTAGGACATGCAGGATTTTATAGGCATTTTATTAAGAACTTTAGCAAAATTTCCCGACCCTTATGCAATCTTTTGGCTAAAGATAATTCTTTTGATTTTAATGAAGACTATTTAGCTGCCTATAATAAACTTAAAATAGCATTGACTACTGCACCAATTATCAAACCACTGGATTAGATCCTACCATTTGAAATTATGTGTGATGCTTTTGATTATACAGTCGGGACAGTATTAAGGCAAAAATTCAATAAGGAACTCGTGTAATTTACTATGCTAGCAAAACTCTCTCGGATGCTCAATTGAACTACACCACCATCGAGAAAGAATTGCTAGTAGTTGTGTTTGCCCTAGAAAAATTCAGATCATACCTTCTAGGCTCCAAGGTCTTAGTCTACTCTAACCATGCTGCATTGAAATATCTGCTATCAAAGAAGGATACAAAGCTTAGGCTAATTAGATGGGTCCTTTTGTTGCAAGAATTTGATCTTGAAATCTTAGATAAAAACGGTTCCCAAAATGTAGTAGCAAATCATATCTTGAGGATCTTGGTAGAACACAATAGTGAAAGCATTGGAGATAGGTTCCCTGTGAAGGAGCCAGATCTAAGGTTTCAAGGCTAGATCTTGAAACATTTTTAAAATCAGGCAGCGAAAGACTAAAATTAATTAAAATTAATTTTAAATATCTAAAAATATCCTAAATCTAAGATTTATTATATGATCATAGCATGTTATTAAATTAGAAATTAAGAAATACAAAGGAAAGAAATCATGTTGATCTTATCAACATGCAACAATACTACATCCAATGCAGCTATGAAATCAATAAATCGGATCTATTACCTATGTAAGTTAGACGTTCTAACTTGCTGATCTAGGCTTGAGGATGAAGTCATGAGCTGCACATGCATCCGGCCTCTAGGAGTCATCCACACAAGCCCACGAGCACGATCAGAAATCCTGATGCAGGAAATCAACACAGAATGCTAGTACTATGTTGATGTCTCTTCGATGGTCGATCAGATGCCTCCTCTAGATTTGGACTCTTCCAAAGAGGAGAAGGAGGAGAGGATATTTTAGATGTGAGACACTCTTAGAAAACTCAAAGAAGGAGGAAGGAAAGAGGTGAACACAGCAACCCTAGAAGAAGACCCTCTTCTTCTTCTCTTTGCTCTCACCTAGACACCTAGTTTTGTGTCTATTGAATCTCAACACCCAAAAATCCTTTCCCTATAATTTTCACACACCCAAATCCTCCCTCAAAAGTATATTCTCCATGAAAAATTTAAGTAAAAATTCATTTTAAATAATAAGTTATGGAAGAGTTTTGTCTAGGTCAAATTTCTAGATAAGGCAGGACCATATATGGCAAGTTGTTGGGGTGCCCAACACTTGGGCGCCCCCTCCTCATCCCATGCCCTGGACCACCACAAAAGTGTGCACAAAAATCCTCTTTTTACCATGAAAATCATAAAAGAAATCAGGGTGGGGCGGCACACAAGAGAAGAGTCAATGTTTGTTGGGATTCTATCATATAGAGTCCATTACCACAACAACTTTCCATTTATTGACTTAGTCCTTAACTAATTCCCAAATAAATAGGAGAGAAAGAGAAGGGAATGTGTGAGAGGGCTGGGGAGAGGATTTTCCATGAAAAAGTTCTAAAAATAGGAGTGGGGGGGGTGCGGGGGTGTTGGGGCTAAGGTGGCGAAGGAGGGAAGTCCTAGTCATACTAGGACTTCCAATTTGATTTGGTCAAACAAAATCTTTTAACCAAATTAAATTAGATTTATTTTAATCTAATTAGAATATATCTTAGTCCAACCAAGACCTTAATTATATAAAATTAAATTTAATTTAATTTTGATTTAATTTTTGGTTAAATTAGAGATTGGGTTGATACAAGTCCTAGTCTCACTAGGACTTCCAATTTGACTTGGTCCAACTTGATCTTTAGACCAAATAAAATTAGAATTTATTTAACCTAATTAAAATAGGTCTTAATCCAATTAAGAATATAATTAAATTAGATTAAATTAGATTAAATTTTGATTTAATTTCTAATTAGATTAGAAATTGGGTTGACCCAAGTTCTAATTAAACTAGGACTAGTTCTTCCTTGCACTTGGCTTATCCAATAAGCTAATTGGATTTAATCCAATCAAGCATAAACTAAATCTAATTAAATTATATTTAATTAGACTTAATCTCAATCCTCTAGCTTAATCAAATTAAGATAAATAGCAATCAAATTGCTAACCGATCCTCCTGCAATACTTGCGCTAGGTTAAACATTAATCGTATTGATCGTTTAACCCTAGAATGATTCTAAATCACTGATCAACCATCCAATCGAATCATGAACTTTAATATGTGTGACCTCATAGATCCAAACCTAAGTTGGTAGCATAGAAAAAGATTTTTGTATCAATCAAAATAATCATCTAGCAATGGTACCCAACGGCCGAATAGGTAGAATGTGTAGAACAACATCCTTAGAATCCATGCGGATATAGTTTCTATATAATTCATCCCCTTGACCAAAATGCTCGTATGATACCTCAGAGTTCAACTATCAACTCTGATCAGATTGTCCACATTGTATTTCAAAATATCAAATCCATCTAGTGGATTATCCTAGCCAAGGTTGTGTTATATTGAAATATAGTGATACATTCTTCTCCAACTCTTGGAGTGGTCAATTCCATCTTGGTCACACACCAACTTTATAAGTACTTGACTGTGCCCAGAAGTCTTCCATTACTGAATTAAAAATTTAGTTAGTTCGGTATCAAAGTACAGTGAGTTGCTTGCAAGTCACTAAGGTGATCTCAAATCTAAGGAACACTTATATCTATATCCCACTAAAGACATTCTCGACAACAAAATGCTCTGGAGTTGGTCACATTCAATGATGATGTGCCCATACATCTCACCTGTATGCCATATCAGTGTCTCTATACTCTTTGGTTAAGAGGATAACCAACCTATATGGCATACAGCGATCTATGCTTGATAGATGCTGTTGTCCTAATTAACAGCCTATCATTTGGTTATGAATAAATTTAAGAACTAATCAATAAATTCTCTCTTTATTGAATCTAAATAGTCTTAAGGACTTCATCACAATAATGGAGTTCGTTAGAAGATGAATACTTTATGATGAAAAGATGCCAAAAATATATTTTATTTATTAATGAATCAATTACAGATACAGTGTAGCTCAATCATCAACAGACTGATGATTGGCTTTGAGACACATTTTCCAACATTCTATTGAATAACTCTTCTCAACATCTTCCAATAAACTTCCATGGTTTGCACATATAGTTAATTACTCGGCGATAGGACAAGTCCCATCCCATTGGACCTAATAAGAGAAAAATAAATTCTTTTTCCAAGTAAAACACTATTTTTGGGAAGAACCTAAGTTGTTCAAAATTTGCCCAGACCAAATCATCCGACGATGTGTCCCCGAGAGTGAATTTCAAAGTATCCCAACTTTTTGCCATTCATTAACTTGTGGGGGACATTTTAGTGGAAAGAAAATGGCAGCAAAAGTGATTCAAAGTGGATTTTACTGGCCAACATTATTTAAAGATGCTCATGATTTCTACCATAATTGTTTAAGATGTCAACAAATGGGGAATATTTCTAGGAAAGATATGATGCCCCTGTCCTCAATTTTAGCGATCAAAATTTTTGATGTTTGGGGAATTGACTTTATGGGCCCCTTTCCTTCTTCATATGGATATGAATATATTTTGGTGATAGTAGCTTATGTTTCAAAGTGGATAGAAGCCATAGCAACATGAACCAATGATCATAAGATGGTAATCAAGTTTATCCATAAAAATATCATAAGTCAGTTTGGTTGCCCTAGGACTATAATTAGTGACGGGGGTATGCATTTCATAAATAGGCACTTTGAAGCTTTAATGAAGAAATATGGGATCACACATAGAATAGCCACCCCATATCACCCCTAGACTAGTGGACAAGTTGAAGTCTCAAATAGAGAAATAAAAAAATCTTAGAGAAAATAGTTAGGCCTAATCGAAAAGATTGGTTTGAGAGATTGGAAGATACACTATGGGCCTACCATACTACTTACAAAACTCCTATAGGAATATCTCCTTATTGGCTTGTTTTTGAAAAATCCTATCATTTATCGATAGAATTAGAGCACCGTGCATATTGGGCAATAAAAGAATTTAACTTTGATATGAACGCGCAGGATCAAAAAGGAGACTATAATTAAATGAATTAGAAGAGTTACGTAATGATACATACGAGAGTACTAAAATCTATAAGACTCAAACCAAAGCTTACCATGATAAAATCATCTCAAGAAAAATATTCGAACCTAACCAAAATGTATGACTCTTTAATTCTAGGTTAAGACTATTCCCTAAAAAACATCGCTCACATTGGGACGAACCATTCATTATGACCCAAGTTTTTCCCCATGAAGCCATAGAACTTAGAGATCCAAAATAGGAAAATACTTTTAAGGTTAATGGCTAATGGATCAAACCTTATATGAATGGTATAAAGGATGGAGAGTAGATCGAGCCTATGGATCTAGTTGAATCGCTCTATAAACCATCATAAATTTTTGGCTTAGTCTAGCTAAAGACATTAAACTTAGTACTTGTTGGGAGGCAACCTATCATCTTATTTTTCAGCTTTCTAGTTTTTCTCTTTATTCTTGTTTTTGTAGAAAATTAATAAAGATGATTAGCCTAAGTTGGGGGGAGCATATCAAACAGCCTGTATGAACCTGATGGAATATTACGAAGGATCTGCAAACAATAAACAAGGTGCTATCCCTCCTTGATAAATATTTTTATTTTTCTCTTCTTCCATTGAGGATAATGGAAATTAAGTTGGGGGGAGAATAATTAACTTTAACACTTATGAGTCCTCAAGTATGATTTAAAATAATTAGTTTTATGTACCAAAAGCTTAGTTTTGATTAAAAGTTAACTAGGCATCCTAATCAATGAGTGATTAATGGTCTAGATAATTTTAGAGATACTGAGGAATAAAGTTTTAAGAAAATCCAATAAATGGAAGGGTTTAGACCAGACCAAATTTTAAGAGTGATTCTAGAACCTTCTTCTTACTTATCTCAATAAAGAATCTACTTCATAAGAGTTGGATGGAAAGGTCAAAATATGCAAAAGTCTTTCTTAAAATTTATCAAAAAAATAATAAAATAAAAATAAAAATACTAATTTTTTATTGAGTAATCGGGCCTCTTTGCCTAAGTAAGTATTGTGGTTCACATAAAAAGGTGGACAGTGTGAATAGAAAAAGTGGTCTAGCATTATCTCACTGAGTAACTGGGCTCCTTTGCCTAAGTAAGCATTGTGGTTCGCGTAAAAAGATGGAGATGCAAGAATTTAGAAAAAAATGAAAGAAAAGTGGATAATAAGGGGACTAAATTGCAAGAAAGATAATAAATCCATCTCACATCAAGTTAGAGGATTTAGAGAGTAAAGTAGAAAGTTGGTGAAAGAAGAGCTCTAAAAATTTTGATGGCTAAGACTCAACCATTAATTGGGTCGAATTGATAATCCGATGATGTACCTCTTTAATGGTTTGGCTAGGTATCAGTTATCTTTAGGAGTGTCTAAACTTAACTTTTAATTCAAGGCTAAGTCGGTATATATTGCTAATCTATCTACATTACTCGAGGATGAGCAAAGTCTAAGTTGGGGGGTGTGATAAATACATAAAACATATGTATAAAAATATTAATTTATTAATTAATTTATCGTTATTTTTTATTGATATTTTTATTTTATTTTTTATAGAAAAGAAGATCATAGATGAAAGGAGCTTAATTTATAGATCGCAACGGAATGAATTTCACTCAAATCGGAGCTAAAATAAAAAAGTTAGGAAGTCCAGAAGTTTTAAATAAAAGAAAAAGAAAATAAAAATATCTCGGTGCACTGTGGATTAGCAGCTCGGTACACGGTTCCTATCATGGACTGGCTAGCTCAACGAGTGCGATGAATCAGGGAGCGTCGTATGGCAAACATAGACCCTTAAGGGGTTCATAGAAAATCCATCGTGGCTCATAGGGGTAGAATGGTAATTTTCTCAAGAATAGCGCGCAGCGATTGGCGGAGGTCTTCCATGTGCATGGTTCATGCGGTCCATAGCTATAGTACAGATACGATCGGATGGTTTGCATTCGATCCGATGGAGATCCGATGACCCACGACATATCCTTCTTTGATTCGAACATTAGCCAACGATCCAACGCGATCCAATGGCCAGAAAGCGAGCCAGTGAAGATCCAATGATCAAAATTCATCTCCGACTTGATTAAAAAAGTTCTAGCACCATCCAACAGTCCAAATTCAATTTTAAACTCGATCGAATGGCTGAAATTTAATCAAAACCCTATTTAAGCTATAGAAGTTCGATTTTGACCAAATCTGGACCATTGAGATCCGATCTGATGGCAGAAAATTACTTCAAAAAGCAAAATCCAATCCAGACATGATTTCTTTGGTTTTTTTTCAATTTCAACCTAATTTTTTCTTATTTCTCCTCTATAAAAAGACTCCTAAGCTAAAGTAATGAGCATCAGCCTCCATAAGCCCTCCAAACCTCTCCACAACTTCTCAAAAGCCCTAAAAACCTCTCTCCTCTCCAAAAACCACCAGCAAGCTATTTCTCTCCATAATTCTCTCTCTCAAACCCTTCTTTTTTCAACCTTTTCTCTTTCTTTTTTTAACAAACCATCACCAAAGCCTGCATCTTCACCAAAGTTTCTCTCCTGCTTTGGATTTCTGCAACCAGCTGCTACCCGAGTTCTTCCGCAAGGTTCAAGGATGAAGATATCAGCGAGAAGCTCCTCGATGTCTAGCTGATCACCTAGTTCTTAGGAGATCATTGTGATCTTATTTTGATGGTTTTTTCTATTTTTCATCTTTTGTATTTCTTTTTAATTTATAATAAAGGCTATTTTTAGTTATAATATTTTTATGTCTTTATTTTCTTGCAATTAATCTAAAATAGTTTATTATTCTTGGGATGAGCCATGATCTATGGGTATGATTCATGCTCTTGGGATAGATTATATTTAGATTATTTCTTGATATTATATCTAAATTAATTTAGACTAGCCTATAACTTTAAGAGATGGGCTGTGATCTGAGGGTACAGGCCATGCTCTCTAAGATAGATTATATCTTTATTGATTATATATTAATTACAGCATATTAAAAAGAGTACTAGCTGTCAGATAAGTGATCAATTGAAATCCTGAGAATCCATCTCTATATTTGCAACCTTCCTTTAAATTAATTTGCTTATTTATTTATTTTCTTAGTTAATTAAGTAGCCTTTTAATTAATTCTTCAATCCTGCTCTCAAGTTAAATTTATTATTTAAATATAATTAATACGATCCCTATGAATACGATCCCGACTCATCCTATCTATATAGTAGTGAATTAAGTTTTATTTTTGACTGCCTACGACAGTGATCAATAGGTTGTCTATAATGAAATATTAATATCTTTCTTTGCCATTTAAGTTCATAGGTCCACATACATCACGATGTATGAGACTTAAAACTTTATCGGCTCCTTCATCTTTTCCATTAAAAGATGACTTTGTCATCTTTCCAAGAAGACAAAACTCATAGGTTATTAATGATTCACAATCATTGATGTCGAGATTTTTCTCTTAAGCTAACTCGTTCATCTTTTTCTTATCAAAATGACTAAGCCTATAATGCCAAAGATAGACATTCATGACATAATCTAACTTGAGTGTTTATAAATGTGTACATTACACTTAACAGACTGTATAAATGTTAAATATTATTTATTTATTATTCATGTATTATTATAATATTATTCATAATAATATCATAATAATTCTTTTTATTGATAAATGATAACCATCTCTAACCAAAAAGCCAATAGAGATCATATTTATCATAAACGATGGACAATGATGACAATCACTCAAAATGACATCTTTCGAAAATAAGCTTGGCAATTTCTAAAGCTAGAATTGGAACAAGACTTTCATCCCCAACGTTCAAGTATTTCTCATCATTTTCAAACATTCTACTTTTTTATAGTCCTTGCAACAAATTGCATAGGACTACCAATATCCCATACCTAGGTAGTAGAATTATATACAAAAAAATTTTAAGATATTATCATATAGCATTCTTGATGAGCAACTCTTGCTTCTTTCTCTTGTTCAGCTTATTATAGTCAAAGGAAGCAAGATAATTCTTCTTTCCATGATCCTGCTTCTAATAGTAGAAGCACTATGCTTGATTTGGGTCAACTTTGGACTAATTATTTTGACTGAACTTAGAAGCTCGAATACAAACCCATTCGTGTTGCTGAACCAAATTCAACTTTCGATACTAATTATCGAAGTTGGATCGCATAAGTCATCACTGTCTAACAGTGATTGGAGCAATTAGGATTTAGTCCTTATTTTGAGAAAAGAGAAGAATGACCTAAGTATATGAATTATTTTAAGCCTAGAGACTTGGACTTTAGTCTTAAGATTCTTCCACTATTTTATTCAAATTGATAGTCTTTACCTCCAATTTGAAGAATTATTTTAACTCCTTAGTAGGTACTAGAATCCACATAGACTACACATGAGCCCAACTTTGGTTGGCCAACCTCTATGTACATCTAAGGATAGATTCATAATTAATTATTTTTTTAAATAATTTTTAGTAATTTAATTTTGCCCTAGAAACTTAATCAATAGGCTTTGGTCTCTACTGTAAGGATCCGATTAGGTCCAACCATTAACATGACCATACTTGGTGTATCCAATCAATGAATTATTAAGTCCAGTTGGCTAACCTAACCACCACTAGAGAGACACTTCCAAGTTATCATATTATGAATGATAATTCCATTAGTCAATAAATATCAGGCCTTTGGTTCTCCAATGATTATTGAGTTAATAGACCCATTATCATTCAACTTAATGAGAGGCTATGACTCAATTATCTCTATAATTTTATCATTTTAAGAATCTAATAATTTTAGAAGATTTAAATTATTTATGATTTAAGGATACAAAGGATATGGTCCAATTTGCTCCTACTGACTTTACCATGTCAAGTCCTCCCATTGACTTCTCAAGTCACTGACAAGGACTAGGATTAATATCGATCTATGGGAACCTAGATCAGTCTCAATAAATAAAATTAGTCTCACTAATTTTCTATATAATATGGGTTAGCATGAATCAATGAGCAACCTAATCAAAATCTGATTAACCACATTGGCCAGGTAAATGAGATCGATGGGAGGGCCTGCTAAGGCTTGCCTTAGACACTATCAGAAATGGCCAGGTAAGTGGACTGTCAATTAAAAATCACTGGTCTAGGATGCTAGATTTATCTTAGACACCAATTGATTTATCAATTTTGATTTTGTCTGTCTAAAGACTCGAGCTCGACCATTGAGCCAGGATCAGTATCTATTTATTAGATGTATGGACTTTGATCAACTACAACTATTGATGTGATCTATAGAAATGACCAAATCCTAATTAACTATTAATTAGGTTTGATTAATTTCTTAACTAAGTCCATATTTAATTTAACCCTAGGTCTAACCCAGTTAAGAACCTGATCAAAGCTAACCCATTATCCTTTAACCCATATTATATAAAATTATCTTAGGATCTTTAAATCACAAACCTAGATTCTAAACAATCACTTAATTCTCAGTTAAGTTCAAAGTTATGAGTTTAGGTTTATAAAATCTTGGAACTAATTTTTAATTTGATCATTTAAAATATTTTCAAATTGTAAATAGTTAACATTGAATTATAAATGGTTTTAAAGCTGATTTATTTTAATATTTTGATCATGTCCTAGGATTTTGAATCTAAAATTTTGTAGAAAGTAAGTTCTCAATTTAAATTTTATAAAATAAATATATCACATACATTCTAGATTCAAAATAAAAATTACATATCCACATATGCAACAAGAGGATCTAGATCTAAACATAAAATACATCACATGGATTAGATCATAAACCAATTAAATTTAGATTTAAATTATAAAAATAAATCATAAATCACTTTAGATCTCATTTAATAGGTTTATGATTTAGATTATTCGGATTAGCATATATTAGGACAACCTCTCTATTGTAAGGGATAAACCTTACAGCAGGACAATCTTATAATCAATATATCCAATCTGATATTATTTAGATCTAATCTAAATAATCTAAAATAGATCTAACATCTATTTAATTTTAGATTTAAAATTAAAAAATAAATTATAAAATTATTTAGATCATATCTAACTTATTCATGATTCAAAAATAGATCAGCACATACTAGGATAATCTCTCCACTATAAGGGATAAACCTTACAACTGGACAATCTTATAGTTAGTATATATGATCTATAGAGTTTTATTTTTTAGATTTAATTTACTATAAATATGATCATGTTATAAACGAACCTAGATGCTCTGATACCATCGATGGAAAATATGCAGGATTTCATGCATGAATTTCAAAACTTTTTTGAAATATAATATAACGAAAGTTGTAAATTAAAATATTTAATCTATAAATGCATGTAATCTAATTACTAAACCCTACATCTAAGATCTATAACATATCATATTATATTTTAAATTAGAAAATAAAAGGTTTGGTA
Source organism: Cocos nucifera (assembly GCA_006176705.1). Lineage (NCBI taxonomy): Eukaryota > Viridiplantae > Streptophyta > Magnoliopsida > Arecales > Arecaceae > Cocos > Cocos nucifera. The sequence continues at coordinate 14,282 of QRFJ01005778.1, forward strand.
TTGACCAAATCAATACCCTAGATCTAGAATGATTCTAGATCTAAAACCTAGATCACATCTTGGCGAGAGAAAAGATCAGATCTCTTATCTTTGCACGGGTCGATAACTCCATGGTCAACTTTTACTATTTTCTTTGGAGCTGCACACATGTCCAACCTCTACAGGTGATCCACATGAGGCTACAATAAAATCAAAGATTCGTTGAACGAAGATCCGCTCGAAGTGCTAACTTCTCGAGGATCCCTCCGAATGATTAATCTAAAATTTATTCTTCGGATCTCTTGGACACTCCAAAAGATGAAGAATAAGAGGAGGATTAAGAAAAAAATCTAACCTTTGGATCTTTTAAAAATTAAAAATTAAATAGTTAAGAAAGATCCTAAGAGAAGACACATCTTCTCTTTTCAGGACATCAACCATTGATGTCCTAAACGGATCTCCATACCTGAATAAGAGGAGACCTTCACCTCTAGAAAATTTTCATGCTTTCAAATCTCTTCCTCTCTAATTTTTTTCATAGAAAAATTATGTTAAAATTAAAAAAAGGATTCTCAAAAGAATCTTAAGAGAAGACTATCTTCTCTTCATTTTTCTCTCATCAGGACATGATCAAATCTTGTTCAAAAGAGACTATGATGCCCCAACTTCTTGGAGCATCCATTCCCATGTCCTCTTCCTCTCTCTCTCTCTCTCTCAGATTTTTATCATATAAAAAATCATAAAAAAAATTAAGAAAATAAACATTGAAAGAGAAATAGATGAGAAGACATTCTTCTTACATTTGTCTTCATCAAGACATGAACCTTTCATTTCTTAATGAAGAGTTTTTCTCCAAGAAAGTAGGCATCCTTAATCCCCATGCCCTCCCTTCTATTCTTCCACCTTTTCACCATAGAATACTAGAATTTTTTATGCCTAAAACTGATTAGAAGGTGGCATCCAAGAAAATAGGAAGACTAGGTCAAATTAACCTAGTCAAACAAGAAAACAAGGAAGAGATTGTGGGGGTGTCCAACTCTTGGATGCCTCCCCTAAAAGAATGGAGTTGAGAATTCTTAAATCCTCACACAAAAAAATGCCAAAAAATGGGCGAACAAAAAATAACATGGCATGGGAAAAAGGGTGCATTAGGAATGAAGAGTTTTAGAAATCTAAAACTCTATCAAGGCATAATAACTTTCCATTTGACCAACTCAAACTTATTCCCATAATCAATGGAATAGGGGCTATGAAACTCTGATCAGCATGAGAAAACTCATGCAAAAACCAAAGGTAATGGCAAAAAAAAAAATTGGCATGGCTTCTTAATGGGCACAAATGGAGAAGTAGAATCCCAGTCAAACTAGGAGTCTTGCAGTTTGACTAGGTCAAAGTATTTTGAACATAATTCAAATTAGTTTTAAGTCAACCTAATAAATATGCAATCCTAATCCAATTAATAATCTTATTAAACTTGATTTAAATTATATTTAAATTTAATTTAATTTCTAATTAAATTAAAAATTAGGTGCACTCAAGTCCTAGTCGAATAGGGACTTACTCTCCCTGGCTATTGGCTTATCTAATAAATCAATTAGACTTAATCCAATTAAGTCTAAATTAATTTTAATTAAATCTAATTCAATTAGACTTAATCTTAGCTTGATTACTCAATCAAATTGAGCAAATTAGCAATTCAATTGCTAATCGATCCTACAACACTTGCTTTAGATCAAACATCAATTGTATTAAATGTTTGACCTTAGAATGATTCTCAATCATTGATTAACCATCTGATTAGGTTACAACCTCTTATGTGCATAATCCTATAGGTTACAACCTAAGCTAGTAGTACAAGAATTAATTTTTGTATCAATCAAAGTAATTATCTAGCAATGATTTCCGACATCCGGATAGGTTAAATGTATGCAAAGCAATATTCTTAGAACCCTAGCCCATGGTGACCATATAATTCATCCCTATGATCAGTAATGCTTAAAATGACTTTGAGTATGCTGTCAATGCTCATACAAATCATCTTTATTGTGTGTCAAAATTTTGCAAATTCTGCGACTCCTCACGAGAATTATCCAGACCTAGGTTTTGCTAAATTGAAACACAATGAGTCATTCTCTTCCTGAAGTTAATTAGGAGTGGTCAATTCCATCTTGACTCACACACTGACTTCATAAGTACTTAACTGTACCCAAAAATTTTTCGAATCTATATTAGAAATATAGGTAGTCCAGTACTAAAGTATAGTGAGTTGCTTGCAAGTCACCATGGTGATTTCAGATCGGAGAGACACTTATATCCATTAGCCTTAACTAGCTACTCTTGACAATAGAGTGCGACATTGATCATGTTCAGTACAGATGTACTCATATATCTTATCTAGATATCATACCAGTATCTTCATACTACTTGGTTATGAGGACAACCAACGCATATGGCATATAGTGACCTACAGTTGATAAGTTATCATCCTTGTTAATAATTTATCATTTGATCATAAAAAGTTTAAGAACCATCTGATAAATCCTTCTTTATCAATTGATCATAGTTCTAAGGACTTCATCATAATTTAGGAGTTCATTTAAGGAAGATAGAATTTTTATGATGAACTAGTCAAATAACTATTATTATTAGATAATTCATATACTAATTCCAATCATCTACTACTTAGATGATTGGCTTTATAATACATTTCACAATAATAAAATACCTTGCCCAGCAATAGCTTTCTTCTTTCTCTACCTGTTCGGATTCAGAAAGGCAATGTACTGAGGATAATTTCTCTTCCACTGCCTCCACTTCTTACGAAAGAAGCATTTAGCTTGACTCTTATCAGGCTTGATCTTCTTGATCTGGCCCTGCATAATTGTTCCTGTTAGAAATATGTCCCAAAGCCAATCATCAGCCTGTTGATGGTTGGACTATACATTTATAATTATATATAAATTATAAATTAATAAAAGTTATTTTGATATTTTTCATCATAAATTTTGTTATCTTCTAATGAACTCATGTGTTGTGATGAAATCCTTAAGACTATCTAGATTTAACAAAGAAGAAGTTATCATTTAATCCTTAAATTATTCATGATCAAATAATACGTTGTTACTGAGGATGATAATGTTTATCAAGTATAGGTCGTTGTATGCCATAAGTGTTGATTGTTGTTGCTCCAAGAATTGATTTTGATGATTACAATGCATTTGAGGAGATTACTAATAAATTTGGCTTGAAAAAAGACTTTTTATATTTTAGGGGTAAAATAATAATTTTATTAAGTTTTGATTTGAAAGCCTCAAGAGCAAGTATAGAAGATTTCTAATCCTTTGGAGGTAGTCCCATGATTTTTGGATGCTTATTTTGGGAGAAAATCAAGTTTAAAGCAAAAGGGTCGACCCCTAGGTCATCTCCTGCTGAAAAGGATTGTTTGGTATGCTGTCTCTATGCTAAGGGTCGACCCTAGGGTTGACCTCTGCTATTCCAAAGGATAAAATATAGAATGATTATTTTTCTAAATTTTATCTCAAAGGTCAACCTCGAGGTTGACCTTTGTGCCATGAGTCGACCCATAAGTCGACCCCTGTGCCAAGAGTCGACCCATGAGTCTACCTCTGCAATAAAAAATTTTCTATAATGACTATTTTTTTCTTATTTTGGTAGGTTTTAATGATCTCTTTAATGTCTCCAATAGCCACAAATCTTGCCCAGGATTCTCTCCTCTACCTATTGAAGATTTAAAAGATTTTAAATAGGAAAAAATACAAGAGATTAGTGTGATTCAATTATCAACCCTAAGCAAAAAGTATTCATTAAGAAAAGAAGCTTTCATCTTCAAGTTCGCCAACCTCTCAAGAGCTCATTCAAGTCTCCAATAATCTTGAGAAAAATCAGAGAAGCTTCCTCCATTATTATGAAAAGCGTTCTTAAGGTTTATTTGCTCATAAAGGGAGCTATACTTGTATTTGATTATCATTAAATCTTTTAGTCTACTTTACTATTTTGATTTAAGTTTTAGGGGTTCCAAAACTTAGAAAGGTTGATCCTAACCTTGAATAGGATTGTATTGGATTGGCTTGTACCCAAAAAATAAGTGTTCTAGCTTGCGATAGCTAGGGTTGAAGGTTTCCAATGGTGTATTCAATTTTGAATATGGTTAGTGGATTTTTAATTCCCAAATAGCAGCTTGGGGAGTGGATGTAGGTGCAAGAAAAGCACCGAACTACAATAAATCTGAAGAGAAATCCTGATTTCCTGATCCAGGTTCGTTCAGATCTGATCAGATCAAGAGATATATTTCAAAATTTTTTTCTTTGATTTATATCAGATTTGGGATGTTTTAGATCGAATTCTTATTATTTTAATAAATAAAATAAAATAAGAATAAATTAAATTAAATTTAATTTACCTAATTTGGGTAATCCAATTACCTGTTGATGATCCTGTATGCAATGGAAGGTTCTGGATCTAGCAACGCAAGCACCTGACCTCTACTGATATCCACTCGGGCTAGATCTAGAGATACACTTCTTCTCTATCGTGTCTTCAAAAATTAGATCTGGATCTGATCTGGAGGATCTTCAAAACTCCTTTTGAAGATCAACAGTCGTCCTTTGCAGCAGTGCAGCCTTCTTGCTTTTGATCACCTTTCTTTGATCTGGATCGCACCAACCAAGCTCCAAAACTATTTTGGACGTGGAGAGGAGAGGGAGAAGAAGCTTTAGCATGGAGGAGGAGAGGAGAAAAGGCCTTTGGGCGTATGGAAACTCTTAGCCTCTTTGAGTTGGGTACAGGGTCTTATTTATAGACTAACTGTGATCCAACTCCTCTTCTTCCCAACCAATCACAACCCTTTGTGAAATTAGATCTAAATCTGATTGGTGGGAATAGAGTCCCCTGGATTCCTCCTTAGAGAGCACCTAAGACCAGTCAAAGTTGGTTCTTAGAAGAACTCTAATTGGAATCCAAAAAGGAGATGGAGTCCTTGTCCAACAAGGACTCCTAGGCGCCTCCAGCTTGGGTACATGCCTAGGGTGGCGTGCACCCTCCTCCTTGTCAGGTTCTGGTAGGGGGACATGCCCCCACCAGCTCTCCAATAGGTGCATGACATGTGGTCAAAAGTCAAAGTGTCAATGGTCAACATTTGACCAGTCAAAGGTAGACTTTTGACCAAAGTCAAAGAATAAGAAATGGCAGGTGACCAAAAATGGCAGGTAATGTCTTACAAAATAAGACAACCTTTTTTGACTTGGACAACCTCCAATCAGACCATATGAAGGCCTCTAATTAAGCACAAACTCCTTTGGCTCAGACAGGACAACTTATTTATGATAGTAAAAGAAGAACATTAGGTTCAATCGAGTGCTAGCACGATTTCCTTGAACCTAATTGAATCTCATTCAGATCAATTGAACTGGATCAGTTCAATTGATGGTCACCAGATTCAAACCCTTGTTTGTGTGACCTAGTTAGGTTCAGTTTTGTATGGTAATGGGATATGTCATGATCTCTATCATCGACATCATCGAAACTCCTTTTGATGGATCAGAACTCTTTTGATTCGAACAGTTAGAATGATCGATCATCTAAATCATTCTAATTGCTCCCAAAATCCACCAGTGACACCTAGCAGTATATGGTGGCAACCCATCAGAGCTGAATGTGAACCTCTTGGTGCAGCTACCTATGTGATTCGGTTCTTCTATCTTGAGCCCCGATCAGATTAGGGTTAAGGTAAACTCGTCAAACCCTAGTCTCTGTCATATGATGTAATCATTTGATTCGAGTCCAATGTGAAAATCTAAATAGAAACTCTTTCTATTATTTCACTCTATCATGGCCATGGACTTTTGGACTTAATTCTCATGATTATCATAGGGCTGCTCCTCTACCACCGAGGTAGATAGATTCCATCTTGATGCCATCCAGTTCCTACAATGAACATGCTATAGCCAACATACACCTCAGGGTTCCATATGGCTAGGAGACCGAGTAATGGTGTAGTCAAACTATAACACCCTCAAGGTGAATTGCCGATGCACCTCAATCAAAGAATCAGACACACTACTGCAGCATCGAGTTAGTCATTGACGAGAAGGTAGACTTCCTAATGACTACTCGAGATGGTCACGCTCAGTGCCCTCGTTCTCTAACGAGTACCTGTACTCTCGCTCTGGTGTCTCCACACTGTAGACTCAAGACTCATCTACTAAAGAGAAGTGATTGTACACCAACCTTCCGGATCAATCACCATCCTCATGATGATCCTATGGTCGGGAGCATTTTATGAGTTAACAATGATTATTCATGTCTTAAATTTTCAACTCTTGAAAATATGAATTATCATTACCATTAACCCAAAGGATGTATCACAGACACTAAATACACATATGTGATAGAAAATAACCCATTTTATTGATATTAGTCAAAATTATAATTTTGCCTCTAGAAGTGTATTACAAGTGTCAGCCAATTTTGACTTCTAGGGCACATATATCTAACAAAATCTTGCTTGTTTGTGGTATGCTTGCTATTTTTCTTTCCTTAGTCTATTAAATTCTTTGTTCTCTAATCTTTTATATTTTTCTCTAACCTAAATTGCTTCACACACACATCTTGCATACCATCATTCAATCTTGATATCTTTAATTTAGCTTTAAAATTTTGAAAATCCAATTCACCCTCCCTCTTGGGTTGCATAGCTGGGCAGTAAGTAGTATCAGAGCTCGGTGCTCTAGTCCTACTTTGATTTAACCATCAAAGAGTTAAAGATCTATGGCAACCCAAGTTAGTGTTTCTCTAGCCGAGGGGCAGTCCACAAACTGACCTCCACTTTTCAGTGGGACAAACGATACTTATTGGAAAGCTCGGATGAGAATTTTCATATAAGTACTTGACTATGATATGTGGAGTATCATAGTTAATGGACCACATGCATCCACTAAGATAATTGATGGTAAGGAATCAATCAAACCTGAAAAGAAATGCGATGAGATTGATAAGAAAATGGCTCCACTTAGTGCAAGAGCCATGAATTTTTATATTATGCTCTAGATGCTAATGAATTTAATCATATTTTAACATGCATATCGACTAAGGAAATATGGAATTGGTTAAAAGTAACTCATGAAGGTACTAATCAAGTTAAGGAGTCAAAAATTAATATACTTGTGCACAAATATGAACTTTTCAAAATGGAGCATAATGAGTCAATAACTATAATGTTTACTAGATTTATGAATATTATAAATGGTCTTAAAAGTCTTGGCAGGTCTTATTCTAACAATGATCTTGTGAGAAAGATTCTTAGATCTCTGCTAAGAACATGGAAGGCCAAAGTGACTGCAATCCAAGAAGTCAAAGATCTAAATGTTTTATCTTTGGAGGAGCTTCTAGGATCACTAATGACGCACGAGCTAAGCATGAAACAACATCAAGAAGAAGATGTCAAGAAAAAGAAGACAATAGTCCTTAAATTTATCATTCAATAAGATGAGAAATCCGATGAAATGGAAGATGAAGAAATAGCCCTCATCATAAGAAAGTTCCAGAGATTTTTGAAGAGAAAACAAGAAATGAGGAAGAGGCTAGCTACCAAAGGAGAGCATAGCAAGAAAAAGGATAGGAAGCAGCCCCTTATTTGCTATGAATGTAAGAAGTCGGGGCACTTTAAGTCTGAATGTCCTCAACTTAAAATAGTTTTTAAGAAATATAAGAAAAATACTATGGTAGCAACATGGAGTGATAGTGACGACTCAAGCTCCGAAGAGGAAGAAGCTCATGAACAAGCCAACCTGTGCCTTATGGCATATGAGAATGAGGTAAGTGCTGAAATCTCAAATGAATTTACATTCGAAGAACTTCAAAAAGCCTTCTACGATTTAGTAGATGATTTAAAGAAGTTAGGAACTAAAAACAAAGAACTAAAATTAAAAAATTAAGTCTTGTTAAAAGAAAATGAAACTAACTTAAGTGAAAAACTAGTCTTAACTCAAGAGAATCTAAATTTAAAAAATAAAATTGATAATTTAAAATAGATAATTGAAAAATTTACTTTGAGTTTAAATAAACTTCATATGATTCTTGAAAATCAAAAGGCTATTTATGGTAAGGTTGGTGTAGGCTATAACCCCCTAAGAAAATAAAAATTTCTAAAAAATATTTTTGTAAATTCATAAAGCAACAAATTTTTAAATGTTACTTGCTTTAAATGTGGTAATCTAGGGCACAAATCTTATGCATGCTTCTCTAACAATTCAAATGTAAAGAAAATATGGGTTCCAAAAGAAACCATTGTGACTAACCTTAAAGGACCTAAGAAAACTTGGGTACCTAGAATAAGAACTTAATTTTGCATGTAGGTATGTCTTGTATCCAAAGAAGAAAATCAAAGATGGTATCATGATAGTGGATGCTCAAGACACATGATCGGTGATGAGTCCCAATTCATCACGCTTGATGCTAAAAATGGAGGGATGGTTACATTTGGAGACAATGGCAAAGAAAAGATCATTGGTATAGGTAATGTCAGTATCACTCCCTCCAAGTATATTGAAAATATTTTATTAGTAGATGGTTTAAAACACAATCTCTTAAGTATTAGTCAACTTTATGACAAGGGTTACAAAGTTGTTTTTGAATCTTCATTGTGCTTTCTAACTAGTCCCAATGATGATGGCATTAAGTTAGTTGGTCATAGAAATGATAATGCTTATATGATAGATTTGAATGATCTTTCTATGATAAACATGTAATTTTTAGTAGCTATGAATGCCAAAATTAGTGAGACTAGTTGGCTTTAGCATTGTAAACTTGCACACATTAGTATGCATTCACTTTCAAAGCTTATCAAAAAGGAATTAGTTACCGGTTTACCAAAATTAAACTTTGAAAAAGATAAAATTTATGATGCATACCAACTAGGTAAACAAACAAGAGTTTTATTCAAATCTAAGAACATTGTTTCAACTTCTAGGCCATTGAAACTTTTGCACAAAGATTTATTTGGTCCTATAAGAACAGCAAGCTTTGGTGGAAAATATTATGGTTTTGTAAATATTGATGACTACTCACATTTTACATGAATTTTCTTTTTGGCACACAAAGATGAAACTTCTCATATTTTCATAAAATTTTATCGAAAAGTTATAATTAAAAAAGGATTTTCAATTCAAAGCATTCAAAGTGATCATGAAACTGAATTTGAAAATCAAGACTTTGAAAAATTTTATGATGAAAAAGGAATTAGCTATAATTTTTCAGCACCTAGGACACCCCAACAAAATAGAGTAGTAGTAAGAAAAAATAGAACTTTAGAAGAAATGGCTCATACAATGCTATGTGAAAGCAACCTTCCAAGATACTTTTGGGTAGAAGCAATTAACACAGCATGTAATATCTTAAACCATGCCCTAATCAGACCAATTTTAAAGAAAACATCTTATGAGCTTTGGAAAGGAAGAAAATCTAACATTGCATATTTTCATGTTTTTAGTTGTCGATGTTTTGTTTTGAACAATGGTAAAGAAAAATTAGGTAAATTTGATGCAAAATCCGATGAAGCTATTTTTCTAGGTTACTCCTCTTCTAGTAAAGCTTTTAGAGTTTTTAACAAAAGAACCTTAGTAGTAGAGGAGTCAATATATGTTGTTTTTGATGAGACTAATGATCTTCCATCAAGGAAGAGTGAGGGCATTGATGATGCAGATCCCCTTATAGAAGAGATGAAGGAGATCAACCTAAAGGATTTATCAATTCAAAATGAAGAGGATCATGAAGACAAGCAAGAAAATGAAAGTGAAGGACAATAAGAACAACCTCAAGATACAAATGATCTTCCAAAAGAATGGAGGTATGTTCACAATCATTCCAAAGAAATAATTATTGGTGATCCTACACATGGGGTAAGAACTCGCTCTTCACTTAGAGATGCATGCAATCATTTTGTATTTGTTTCTCATTTTGAATCCAAAACCATTGATGAAGCTGTAAAAGATTATAATTAGATAAATGCAATGGAAGAGGAGCTTAATCAATTCGAAAGAAATAATGTATGGACCTTAGTATCAAGACCTAAAAATTATCCAATAATTGGTACAAAATGGGTATATAGAAATAAATTGGATGAAAATGAAAATGTAATTAGGACTAAAGCAAGATTAGTTGCAAATGATTATAATCAAGAAGAGAAAACTGATTTTAATGAAACCTTTGCGCTTGTTGCTAGATTAGATGCAATTAGACTTTTACTCGCTTATGCATGCTTTATGAATTTCAAGCTATTTCAAATGGATGTTAAAAGTACTTTTCTAAATGGATATATTACCGAAGAAGATTATATAGAACAACCTTCTAGTTTTGAAAATCATGCTTTTCCAAATTATGTTTTTAGATTAAACAAAGCATTATATGGTTTAAAATAAGCACCTAGGATTTGGTATGAAAGACTAAGTAAATTCTTACTTAATAATGGATTTTCAAGAGGAAATGTAGATACTGAAGGAAAATCCTGATTTTTCGGACCAGATTCATTCAGATCTGATCAGATCAAGAGATATATTTTAAAATTTTTTTTCTTTGATTTGTATCAGATCTGGGATATTTTAGATCTAATTCTTATTATTTTAATAAATAAAATAAATAAGGATAAATTAAATCAAATTTAATTTACCTGATTTGGGTAATCCTATTACCTTGTTGATGATCCTGTATGCAGTGGAAGGTTCTGGATCTAGCCACGCAAGCGCCTGGCCTCTATCGGTATCTACTCAGGCTGGATCTGGAGATCCTCTTCTTCTCTATCACATCTCCAAAAATCAGATCTGGATCTGATCTGGAGGATCTTCAAAACTCCTTTTGAAGATCAGCAGTCGTCCTTTGCAGCAGCGCAGCCTTCTTAGCTTTTGATCGCCTTTCTCTTGATCTGGAATCGCACCAACCAAAATCCAAAACTCCTTTTGGACGTGGAGAGGCAAGGGGAGAAGGTGGTTTGGCATGGAGGAAGGAGGGGAGAGGCAGCCTTGGGGCGTATGGGAAACTCTTGATTCAATCATACTTTTTTAATCTGAGTTGGGCGTAGGGTCTTATTTATAGACTAACTGTGATCCAACTCCTCTTCTTCCCAACCAATCACAACCCTTTGTGAAATCAGATCTAAATCTGATTGGTGGGAATAGAGTCCCCTGGATTCCTCCTTAGAGGGCGCCTAAGACCAGTCAAAGTTGGGTTCTTAGGAGAACTCTAATTGGAATCCAAAAAGGAGATGGAGTCCTTGTCCAACAAGGACTCCTAGGCGCCTCCAACTTGGGCACACGCCTAGGGTGGCGTGCGCCCTCCTCCTTGCCAGGTTCTGGCAGGGGGACAGGCCCCCACCAGCTCTCCAATAGGTGCATGACATGTGGTCAAAAGTCAAAGTGTCAATGGTCAACATTTGACCAGTCAAAGGTAGACTTTTGACCAAAGTCAAAGAACAAGAAATGGCAGGTGACCAAAAATGGCAGGTAATGTCTTACAAAATAAGACAACCTTTTCTGACTTGGACAACCTCCAGTCAGACCATATGAAGGCCTCTGATTGAGCACAAACTCCTTTGGCTCAGTCAGGACAACTTATTTATGATAGCAAAAGAAGAACGTTAGGTTCAATCGAGTGCTAGCACGATTTTCTTGAACCTAATTGAATCTCATTCAGATCAATTGAACTGGATCAGTTCAATTGATGATCACCAGATTCAAACCCTTGTTTGTGTGACCCAGTTAGGTTCAGTTCTGTATGGTAATGGGATATGTCATGATCTCTATCATCGACATCATCGAAACTCCTTTCGATGGATCAGAACTCTTCTGATTCGAACAGCTAGAATGATCGATCATCTAAATCATTCTAATTGCTCCCAAAATCCACCAGTGACACCTAGCAGTATATGGTGGCAACCCATCAGAGCTGAATGCGAACCTCTTGGTGCAGCTACCTGTGTGATTAAGTTCTTCTATCTTGAGCCCCGATCAGATTAGGGTTAAGGTAAACTCGTCAAACCCTAGTTTCTGTCATATGATGTAATCATTCGATTCGAGTCCAATGTGAAAATCTAAATAGAAACTCTTTCTATTATTTCACTCTGCCATGGCCATGGGCTTCTGGACTTGATTCTCATGATTATCATAGGGCTGCTCCTCTACCACCGAGGTAGATAGATTCCATCTTGATGCCATCCAGTTCCTACAATGAACATGCTATAGCCAACATACACCTCAGGGTTCCATATGGCTAGGAGACCGAGTAATGGTGTAGTCAAACTATAACACCCTCAAGGTGAACTGCCGATGCACCTCAGGTCAAAGAACCAGACACACTACTGCAGCATCGAGTCAGTCATTGACGAGAAGGTAGACTCCCTAATGACTACTCGAGGTGGTCACGCTCAGTGCCCTCGTTCTCTAACGAGTACCTGTACTCTCACTCCGGTGTCTCCACACCATAGACTCAAGACTCATCTACTAAAGAGAAGCGATTGTACACCAACCTTCGGATCAATCACCATCCTCGTGATGATCCTATGGTCGGGAGCATTTTATGAGTTAATAATGATTATTCATGTCTTAAATTTTCAACTCTTGAAAATATGAATTATCATTACCATTAACTCAAAGGATGTATCACAGACACTAAATACACATATGTGATAGAAAATAACCCATTTTATTGATTTTAGTCAAAATTATAATTTTGCCCCTAGAAGTGTATTACAAGTGTCAGCCAATTCTGGCTTCTAGGGCACATATATCTAACAATCTCCACTTGTCCTAAAGCCAATTGGCTACAAGTCTAAGTCCCATCTTCTCAAGGTGGGCTTCGAACTTCTGCTGGCCCAACGGCTTTGTAAGTGGGTCTGCCACATTATCTGCGGAGTTCGACTCTCTTGACCTCGACGTAACCCTTCTTGAGGTAATCGTGGATGAGGTGATATCACCGTTTGCTTGGAACTCTTCCAGCTGACAGCATCACCATTGCACACAAACAGACTCCCAGATGTCGACTTTCGATCATCTATATCAGACATGAAATCCGAGTCTGTGTATCCCTGGACTTGGAGTTCTCCATTACCAAAGACCAACATCATATCCTTAGTTCTTCTCAAGTACTTAAGGATACATTTCACAGAAGTCCAGTGTTCTTCACCTGGATTTGACTGATATCTGCTTGTGACACTCACAGCATGGGCTATATCAGGTCGTGTACATAGCATGGCATACATGAGGCTCCCTATTGCAGAAGCATAAGGGATCTTGCTCATGCGTTCTATTTCCTCAGGTGTGCTAGGGCACATCTTCTTGGAAAGATGAATACCATGTCTGAAGGGTATTAATCCCCTCTTAGAGTTTTCCATACTAAACCTCTTTAGTACTTTCTCTATGTACATCTTCTGTGAAAGTCCTAGCATCCTATTCGGTCTATCCCTATAGACCTTAATTCCTAGAATAAAGGATGCTTCACCTAGGTCTTTCATGGAGAATTCCTTGGACAACCACATCTTGACTGATGTCAACATGGGAATATCATTCCCAATAAGGAGGATGTCATCCACGTACAATACGAGGAAGACAACAGCGCTCCCACTGACCTTTTTGAAAACACATGGTTCCTCTTCATTTTTGATGAAACCAAACTTTTTGATCACATCATTGAAACGAGTGTTCCAGCTCCGAGATGCTTGCTTAAGTCCATATATGGACCTTTGCAGCTTGCAAACCTTGTGATCAGTATCACTGGATGTGAAACCTAGCGGCTGTTCCATATAGATATCTTCCTCAAGATATCCATTTAGGAATGCCGTTTTCACGTCCATTTGCCATATTTCATAATCGAAATAGGCTGCAACGGCAAGCAATGTGCGGATGGATTTTAGCATAGCCACTGGGAAAAGGTATCCTGATAGTCAATGCCTTCGCGTTGACTATAACCTTTTGCCACTAGTCTAGCCTTGAATGTCTCCACATTCCCATCTGCACCAATCTTTCTCTTGAAGATCCATTTACACCCAATAGGTACTATACCTTCTGGTGGATCTACCAAGGTCCAGACTTGGTTTGAGTGCATCGAGTCAATTTCTGACTGCATTGCCTCTAGCCATTTCTCGGAGTCGATATCTGATATCGCCTCGTTGTAGGTTTTGGGATCATCACCATGAGCACCATTACCTACGAGGAACATTTTCCTCTACTTCCTCTGAAATAATACCTAAGTATCTTTCAGGGGGACGGGAAAACTCTTTCCGATCTACGAGGTGGAGGAGGTAGTGTTCTTATTGGCTCAACCTGATTTGGTTCCAATTGGTCCTTAGCTCGTTGTACTTGTGAGACTTTCTCATCAAGCTTGATCTGCTTTCCAATGCCGCTATCTTGAATAAACTATTTTTCAAGAAAGATGGCATGTCGACTCACAATCACATTGTGGTCTTCTGGAATGTAGAAATAGTATCCTAATGACTCTTTAGGATATCCTATGAATCGAGCTCTAAAGGACCTAAACTCTAACTTGTCCGCTTGTTGTCTTTTGACATGAGCCGGACAACCCCAAATTCTGAGATGACTCAGACTTGGTTTCTTACCGTGCCATATCTCATACGGTGTGGTAGGAACGGTTTTAGAGGGAACCCTATTCAGTAGATAAGATTGAAGTTAACAATGAAGTGTCCCCAAAGAAAATCAGGGAGGTCTGTGAAGCTCATCATGGATCGAACCATATCCAATAGAGTCCGATTTCTCCATTCTGAAACCCCGTTGAGTTGAGGTGTTCCTGGTGGAGTCCATTGAGAGACTATGCCATTTTTCTTAAGATAGTCTAGGAATTTCCGGCTAAGGTATTCACCTCCTCGATCTGATCGAAGAACCTTAATGGGTTTTCCAGTTTATTTTTCTACTTCATGTCTGAATTCTTTGAACTTTTCAAAAGCTTCAGACTTGTGTCTCATAAGATACACATACCCATACCTAGACAGATCATCGGTAAAGGTAATGAAGTAGACAAAATTGCCTCTAGCCGGCACATCAAATGGGCCGCACACATCAGTATGTACTAGGGCAAGGAGATCTGTGGCCCTCTCCCCATGTCCAACAAAAGGGAGTTTAGTCATTTTGCCTTGAAGACAGGATTCACAAGTTGGATATGACTCGAAAGTCAATGGACTCAATAGCCCATTTTTCTCCAATTTGTTGATCCTATCTTCTGCTATATGACCTAATCTCAGGTGCCATAGATATCTATCATTTGGACTATCCCTAGGTCGTTTGGCATTCACGTTTTGCTCGACAGTTAGAATAGGTACATCAATATGTAGCTGATAAAGACCATTAATAAGGAAACCATTTGCAATTTTATTTCTTTCATAAAGAATGTTACAATGGTCCTTAAAGAAGGTGATCACATAACCTTCTTGTGCTAAGCATGAAACAGAAATCAAATTCCTGCTAGCTGCAGGCACATAATAACAGTCTTTCAAAACTAAGTCTAAACCAGATGGTAATCGAAGAGGGTATGTTCCCACGGCTACTGCAGCAACTCTTGCTCCATTACCGATGCGTAGGATCATGTCTCCATCCCTCAGCCTCCTGCTATCCTCAAGACCCTGCATAGAAGTGCACAGATGAGCACTAGAACCAGAGTCAAGCACCCAACTGGATGCAGAAGAAACCGTAAGGTTAGACTCAATAACGAGCATACCTCCAGAAGGACCTTCCTTCTTGTTCTTCAGGGTGGCCAGGTAAGTAGGGCAGTTCCGCTTCCAATGGCCGTCGCTGTTGCAATGGAAACACTTTCCTTTGACATCGGCCTTTCTTCTTCGGCTCTGCCTTCTTCTTCTTTGATCCTTCCACCTTTTGCTTTTTCACAGACTTCTTTTTCTTTCCATAAGACTTTCTTTTGGAAGAAGTCCATTCCATAGCAAGAACTGAGCCTTTAGAACCTTTCATAGAAAGCTCAGCGGTAACCAGCATATTCATTAATTCGGCCAAGGAATTTTGAAGTTTATGCATGTGGTAATTCATGATGAATTGCCCATATGCATCAGTCAAGGATTGCAGAATAATATCGTTCTGCAGGTCCAAGTCCAACTTCACACCGAGCTTCTCAAGCTCTTCCATGTCCTTGATCATTGTCAGACAGTGATCTTGGACTGACTGCCCATCACGCATCTTAGCCTTAAAAAGTCATTTCGTGACTTGATATTTGGCTGCGCGACTCTGTTCACCAAACATCTCCTGCAGGTGAGCCAACATTTGGCGAGCAGTCCCGATATCTTCATGTTGGCGCTGGAGCTCATCAGACATCGAGCCCAACATGTAATATCTGGCCTTATTATCTTCGTCTATCCATTTTTCCAGAGACGCTCTCTGTTCAACAGATGGACGGGCTGGTAAGGTGGGAGGGTCCTGGTCCAAAACATGGGTTAACTTCTCAGAACCCAAAATAATTTTGTAGTTCCTGAGCCAATCTTTATAATTGGGTCCAGTCAGTCTATGTGTGTCCAGGATACGTGCCAATGGGTTGGACGCAGACATTTTCCTGTAGAGAGTCAAAGATTCTAGTTAGATACTGTAATTTTGACTTGACCAATTTATTTAGGGATTTTATTTTTAAACAAATTATGATAATTTTGATAAAATCAATAAATGGGTTATTTTCTATCAATTGTTTATTTAGTGTCTGTGTAATCCTTTTGAGTTACATGCAATGATAATATCAATTTTCAGAGTATGAAAATTTAAGATATGAATATAATCATTATTAACTTCATAAAATTGCTCCTGGAGCCCATAGGATTCATCACGAAGGATGGTGATTATCTAGAACGTTGGTTACAATCCTTTCTCTTTAGTAGACGAGGGGGGGGGGGTCCTTGAGTCTACAGTGTGAGACACGGAGCGAGAGTACAGGTTACTCAGTTAGAGACAGAGGGCTACTAAGCGTGACCACCTCGAGTAGTCATTAGGCGAGTCTACCTTTCTCATCCAATGACTGACTCGATGCTGCAGTAGTAGTATCTAGTTCTTTGGACCTTGAGTACTCAGCAGTTCACTTGAGGGTGTTCATAGTTTGACTAACACCAATTACTCGGTCTCCTAGCCATATGGAACCCTGGTGTATGTTGATATAGCATGTCATTGTAGGAACTGGATGGCATTCAAGGATGGAATCTATCTACCTCGGGTGGTAGAGAAGCAACCCTATGATATCATGAGAATCAAGTACCAGAAGGCCCATGCACATTGGCAGATGTGGAAAATAATAGAAAGAGTTTCTATTAGATTTTCACATTGGACTCGAATCGAATGATCTACAGTCATATTGACAGAAATAGGGTTTGACGAGTTGTACCTAACCCTATCTGATCGGGCCTCAAGATGAAGAACTTAATCACACAAGTAGCTACACCAAGAGGTTCACATTCAGCTTGGATGGGTGCCACCATATATCTAGGTTCACTGGTGGATTTTGGGAGGTAAATTAGAATGATTAGAATGAATCAACTAATTCTAGACTGTTCGAATCAGAAGAGATTCTGATCCATCGAAAAGGTTTCGATGATGTCGATGATTAGAGAGTCAGTTGACATATTCCATTACCATATCAGAATTAACCTAACTTAGGTCACACAAACAAGGGTTTGAATCTGGTGGATCATCAATTGACTGATCCAGTTCATTATCTGATGGAGATTCAATTATATTCAAGAAATCGTGCTAGCACTCGATTGAACCTAACGTTCTTTCTTTTGCTATCAATGAATAAGTTGTCATGTCTTGAGCCAAAGGAGTTTTTGCTCAATCAGAGGCCTTTCATATGGTGCTGACTGAGGTCTGTCTAAGTTAGAATGCGTTTTCTTATTTTATAAGACATTACTACCATTTTTGGTCACCTTACCATTTTTGTTCTGTTGACTTTGGTCAAAGTCTTAACTTTTGACTGTCACAAACATTGACCTTATTACTTTTGACTTTTGACCACATATGTCATGCACCTATTGGCGAGACTGGAGGGCGTCCCCTATCAGAACCTAGCCAAGGAGGAGGGCGACACCACCCTAGGCGTGGCCCAAGTTAGAGCGCCTAGGAGTCCTTTGCTGAAAGGGACTCCACCTCCCTTCTTGATTCCAATTTAGAGTTCTCGTAAGAATCTGTTCATGGACTGATCTTAGGTGCCCTCTAAGAAGAATCTAGGGACTCTATTCCCACGTAATCAATTTAGATCTGATCTAAGGGTTGTGATTGGTTGGGTAGCAAGAGGAGTTGGATCCGGTAGTCTATAAATAAGACCCTCGCACAACTCAGATTGTGACATATGATTGACATAAGAGTTTCCCTACGCCCATCGCTGTCTCTCCCCTCCTTTCTTCCATTGCCAAACACCTTCTCCCTTTGCTCTCACGTCCAAAAGAGTTTTGTGATTTTTTTGGTTGATTCAAGCAATGAGAAAGACGATTCAAAAGCAAGAAAGCTGCGCTGCTGCAGATGACTCGACTTCAAAAGAGTTATTGAAGATCTTCAGATCAGATCTAGATGCTATTTTTGGGGATGTAATAGAGAAGAAGAGGATCTCCAGATCCAGTTCGAGTGGATACTGGTAGAGGCCAGGCGCTTGCGTGGCTAGATCCAGAACCTTCCGCTGCATATAAGATCATCAACAGGATAATAGGATTACCCAAATCAGGTAAATTAAATTTGATTTAATTTATCCTTATTTATTTTATTTATTAAAATAATAAGAATCAGATCTGATATAGATCAAAGAAAAAAAATTTTGAAATATATCTCTTGATCTGATCAGATCTGAACGAACTTGATCCGAGAAAACAGAATTTTCCTTCAACTGATATCAGAGCCATGGTTCTAAAAATGTTTAGATCTGATTTTAAATTTATTTTAATTAGAAAATAATTGATTTCAAATATCACATGAGATGTGATCAGATCTGAAATCAGAAAAAAATAAAATTAAATGATTAGGATCTAAGATTAGAAGATATGCATGACTAGTTCTAGAATAGAATAGTTCTATAGAATAGTCTTGCATGTTTTTAATTTAATTTGATTAACCCATATTTTAGATCTATTTATTTACTATTTTTTAATATTATAATAGTTATAATAACATCTGAAAAATAGCAAATAAAATTATTTAATTTTAAACATCATATAAGATGTTGATTGATGCATGTCTAGACAGTTGTAGAATAGTTCTACATTAGTTTCTAGAAATTGGTTTATTTATGATAAGATCAATTTAAATCTAATTTTTAGATATTATGAGATAATTAGATCTAAAAACATGCATAGATTCGATACATGGAATGTTGCAAAATATGCCATGATTAGAATCTACTTTGTAATATGAGATATATGATATAGATCTGATACTGTTTTGTAGTATTGAATGTTCCTGATTAAGGCGTTCCTCTTAGCCGTCCGTATATAGAACAAACAAGGATTTGAAGGCCCTCTCTTCCCATTCAGATGGCGTGTTCTTATGATGTGTAGGGATGCTGTGTGTTCTCCTTAATCAAAACCCAAAACTTACTTTCTAACAAAATCCTAGATCCTGAAACCCTAGGATATTTATTGTGCATATTTTGTTTATAGAACCCTACTTAATTAAGAATTAAGATTTATGGAATATTAATTAGGTCTAAAATTGAGAATTTTAGATCTAAGACAATATTCATATACTGGGTTCGGGCTTGGGTTAGCTCAATTAGGTCTAAGCAGTTGATCAAACCGAATCAAGAGTTGGTTAGATGGGATCAACAATGCTTAAATTGACCAGCTTAATAGGATTAAGTCTGGGTCAAGATCGAGTCACGATCAAGCAAGACCTAATTAGGCTCAAAGGTTAGAAGTCTGGATTGTAGGCTAACCCAATTTGTTTCGACTCAATAATTTGGTGTCTAAGGTAAGTTTGGCACATACGATCGATTGGTTTTAATTGGAAGCTACTCGACCTGAATGCATTTCTTGTATGAGTTAGTGCATTTCCTTCCACCGATCTCACTTACCTTGGCCATATTTTGTGACACATTTCTGATCTGAGGTGGTCAATAATTCCGAGCTAACCCATGCACTTAGGTTAGTCATTAATTGTTATGACTACCAAGTCTAGTTTAATGAGACCTCAATCAATTTCTCCCTAAGCAAAAGGATTTAGTCTGATCTTCCACCATTGTAGATTTGCGGCCTTCTCAGGATTGATTGTGTCCTCAGCTGCGATATAGTGGCTCATGTTGCACCGAGAAGACGCAGACCATGTCTTTAGCGCTTGGATGCTATGGGCTGGAGATATGAGTTGGGCTCAATTATTTGGATACGGTGAGAGACTCAATTAGGAACCCAGTCATGCAAATGGTGTGTGACTTAACCTAAGGAGTGGATCATATTTCGAATATGTGAATCATGAATTAGAGACCAAGTTTGGGTGCACTCATGTATTAGAGAGATCAATGAAAAGAGTTGGTTCACTCATTGGCTAACCCATCACCAATAACTCGTTTAGGTAAGAGGTGAGTCAGTTAGGTGATACCGCACGCCCTAGGAAATACATTAATCTGGAGATTTTTCGCATCTCTCACAGAGGGAGTGTAAGGGATTCGAGAAATACTGGAAGCTAATTTGTGTTTA
>QRFJ01005779.1:0-39119 GCA_006176705.1 Cocos nucifera
AGAAGTTTTTGTGTTTGATCCCATGACTAACAACTCAACCTAGGAGAAAAATAGGAGATTCTTTCCTCATCAAAAGGCCAGAATATGCGCAAAATAGAACTGCAGTACTGGGGCTAACAAAATTCAAAGATTCTGATTAGCAGCCTATGGGCCCTATAATGGCCCTAGCCCATTAAGCTCTTGGATCCAGCCTCGAACTTGAAGGGCCCAAAGAACCACCCCATCCCTTCTTTGCATGCGGAAAAGAGAAGAAAGAAGACTCCTAACCGGAGTCTTCTTCCTTACCTGATTCCGACAAAAATCAGGCCATAGGAGTCTGGATTAACTTGAAAAATCTTGTCTATAAGAGTCTTCTTTCCCCTCTCTTAGATTTTTATCGTGAGAGATTGAGAGATCATCAGGATTTTTGAGAGTTTCTTCCATAGGCTTCCATCGAGAAAAAGGGGTCGCCGAAGTTGCCGAAACAAGATAAGCTCCTTCCTTTTTTTTCTTCCTTCTTCTTTTGAGTCATTGGCATGCCCAATTGAAGCTGGGAGTCGTTTGGATTCAAAAATAGGGCAATCCCTATTTTGTGGTATTTTATGCACATGCTATCGATAGCAGTCGCCATACAGGGCTATCATCGGGGCCACGACCTCCTCGCCGTCGAAGACTGCCATGGGTGGCTAGTCCAATCACCTATGGCCAAGGGTGGGAGAGCAGGAGAAAGGGGGAAGTGCATCCCCCTATTTTGAGAAATGGGAGAAATTAGAAAGAAGAGAGGAAAGGTTCCTCTCTCTTTTCTATTTATTTAATTAAATTAATTAATTAATTAATTAATCACTTAATTATTTATTTTATTTATAGATAGATTATAAAAAAAAGAGAAAAAGACATCTATTTTGGAAGAGAAGAAGATAAAAAGAGAGGGATCTTTTCTCTCTCTTCTCTAGTTTGTAATAAATAATTAATTATTTAACTAGTTAATTTATTTAACTATTTCACTATAGATGGATTATGAAAAATTTTAGAATAGAAAAAAATTTTTGAGGATCGGGTGCAGATCTCGATGAACCTAATAAAGGAATTCTAAAAATAATTAATTTGATTTATTTAAATTATTTTATAATATTAATTTAAATGTATAGGCGAATAATCTACTAGATAGGAGGATATTAAGTAGAATCTTAACGCCCAGATCATAATTTAGTGAGTCAAATTTATTGCTGATTGAGGTAAGAATTTTTGTACAAAATCACCATTAAATATGTTATTTTTAGCATTAGATTTATATTATTGATTTTGCATAATTTTATTTAAATTGATGGATTTGTTATGCTGACACTAATATTGTTTCATGTACAATTTTCAACATGAGTATGTTCTATTTTGACTATATGTGAGTAATAATGATTGATGGTATGATTATATGGGTATGATACACTTATCTTGATCACATTATAAACTTGAATTGATATGACAAAATCAACATATAATAATCAAATGAAAATGATATGGTTAGAACTAGCCTCGTCATGTGGAATAGCCTTCATGAGTTTATGCATGAAAATATGATTCAAAAAAGATCATGAACATTTGATCTGAGAAAGATCACGAGAAATATGATCCAAGAAAAATCATAAAAAATATGATTCAAAAAAGATCATAAAAATTTGATCTGAGAAAGATTACAGAAAATCGATCCAAATAAAAGATCGTCACATGATCTTGATTAGTTCAAAGTCGAAAAGTTAAAGATTAACAAACTAGAATTATGGAAAGAAAAAATAAATATTAAGACCAGAGAGAGATTAGTGACAGATAAGAGACTTTACCTGATGGCATGTAATGATCTATTTCCTATTTATATGTTCAATGCATGTTTATGCTAGTATTTAAGTGACTTCAGATATGTGTTATGAGTCTTCATGATTTCATCTTGATATGCTTATTGATATTCTCAACATATCTATTATTTTGGTGCAAATGTATGGTGATTCTTACTGAGCCAGAAAAGCTCATATTCCTTTATTATTTTTTCTTCAGAGACACGGGAAGCTTAGTTCGGATGTGTGGGAGAGAGGATGAGTTTTGAAACTCTTAGAGTCTTAGATAGTTCAATTTTTTGATACCATAGAATATTTGAATAATTATAATTGAATAAATTTGATTATTAATTTTGATGGATCAACTCGATTGACATATTTGGTATTTTATTTGGTTATTTTAGAATATTAAAATTTTATATTTATTCTAGGCCTTACATGATCTCTGGGGCATCACTCTAGGGATCATGCGGCCATGTCACATGGCTGACCCTAGATGCTAGATTCGGGGCATGATAGATTGGTATCAGTGCTTAGGTTTAAGAGCCTGAAATTTAATTCAAGGAGAGTATACATGGGTAGACCACTAGATTGAGCAAAAATTAATATGAGGCATAATTGATATAGTTATAATTAATCAAGATTGAAATAATTCAAGGG
Organism: Cocos nucifera; assembly: GCA_006176705.1. Lineage (NCBI taxonomy): Eukaryota > Viridiplantae > Streptophyta > Magnoliopsida > Arecales > Arecaceae > Cocos > Cocos nucifera. Next base: position 2,466 of record QRFJ01005779.1, read on the forward strand.
ATGCTAACAATAACCTATGGAGGTTGTTATGGCATGAGGGAGAGATTGTGGGAATGATAGGAGGCATACTCGATTTGTTGATAGCTTTGGTGCTTGGGAGCCCTTTAGATAGGAAAAAGATGCCCACATCAGCAAGAGCATCCTAATGAGCCCACTAAAAATACTTCAGGGACAAAGACCCCGGGTGAGCCTGAAATTCAACTAGAAGATGGGTATGCGACTTTGCTGATTAATGCAAATATTAGTTCAACAATAAGCTACTGCTAGGGAGGATATGAGGAAGATATTGGAGGCACAGTGATGCAAGATGGGTATGCGATTGAAGATGCAACTAACTTCTTTTTTTTTTTTTTTTAGCAATCAAAATGATAAACAGAAGCAAATCTAATAAGATCTAAACTTTCAAGGAAGAAAAGTATTGATTAAAGCAAGTAGATCTTCCTAGCATGTATAGCTATCCCTTTTAATTTTTAAGAATCTAGGAATGAAGGCGATTGAGAAATCCCCTTCTTGATTAGGCTTCGCAATTTAGATTTCAGATCTAAAAAAATTCAAGAAAAATAAATTTTACTTACCAATAATAACGATCTTCTTAATAGATCTGTGAAGATTTTGCTCAGATGATCACTCGATTCGATCTCAAAGAAGTTAGATTATTACAGGCGGTTGCTATAACACCCCACCCCTTAATTAACTATGGATGACAGTGCCACACCCCATCCTTATCTAAAGATTAAGAAAATTTCTATGCTATAATTAAGTTGAACTATACATCAAGTTAATAAGATGCTTTCAATTAGGCTGAACCATCCATTGATCAATAACATAGGCATTTCAAATAAATCTTCTTAACTTGTTAAAAATCATTATCAAAATATAGCTCACCAAATTATATAAACAAACTCAAGCTTTCAACTACAAAACCATACTTTATCCATACATTCTACTCATTAAACCATCCTTTTAATACACATATTTGTAAAATAAACTAAAACATATATATATATATATATAACAATTTCTAGCTTAACTATCTTATCTATACAATACCTCTCAAAAAATATTCTTTTTACAAGCCATTATCACAACAACACTTCCTCCACAAAGGTGTTGATACACATGCTAATACATACAGTTGAACTAAGTTACTCCAAAACTGCAAGTAAAAAGAATGAGGGGTGAGACTTAGAAAGTCTTAGTAAGTGGATAAACAATCTAACAATAGAAAAATAGGAAAGCATAGTTATAATATTCACTATCATAACATATAACTATTATTTCCAATATACTTTCAAATATAAGTAAACCAAATAAGAACAAGACCACAAATAACTCATTTTGCTGAAAGAAGGCTTTGTTGTGCTACAACAAGTTTACTGAGCTAATAAAATCCACTGAACCAAAAAAAATCTGTTGAACTATAATAAACTAATTTTTCTTTTCTAAATAATGCTGTTGGCTATGGTCGACTATCCCCGTGCACCCCTACCATAGGTAGTCAGCACATTGTATGAATGCTGATGATAAAGCTCCATCGAGCATTCAGATACACTACCAAGCCCCACTGGGCATTTAGATACATTGTCAATACACTGCCAAGCCCCATTAGGCATTCAAATACATTGCCAAAACACTGCCAAGCCTCACTGGGCATTCCAATATCCTAATCGCAAGCACGTGCTGGCTACTATATGCTGCATGACATGCTATGCTATGCATTTTTTTCAAAAACTGATACTGAATAAACTTTCCAATACTAATAAGCTGGTTTAAATAAATTTCAAACAAGAGATAAGTTAAGTATCAAAATATTTATACATATTCCTATTTCATACTTATAAAAATGAATAGAGCCATATATAAGAAAGAGAATACCAAAGCTAGATACTCATCTCAACTAGCTATTAGCTACTTGGTTAATTCAAAGCGCCTTTCCAACTCTTTTTCTTTCCTATATTATCAATAAATACTAATTAAATCTCATATCATATGATTCAAGATTAGAACTATATCTGCTTTGCTTCTATATTCTTAGTTTAATCTTTCTACTTCTTATATCTATTCCATCTTACTTGTTTTAGCTTGGGTTTAATCTAACTTCGACATGATTCAAAACTTTTTAGACATTTAGTTCTATTTCTATTCTTCCAACTATTTTCAGATATAGCTAATACCATTTCAAATCATAATTAAGCCATCTAAATAATTTCAGTCTCATAGACAACATAATTCAACTTCAAACTCAATTCAAATTGATAACTTGCTTTATTATAACCCAAGATCTACTACAATACTTAAAAGATCAATTTAAACTTAGTTTAAAGCTTTAGGAATTTTACCTCAATGATTAAACTTTTGCTACTAGATAGAACAAGTTTCTTCCTTCCAACTTTTGCAACTTCTTTTCCTTACATTCACTTCATCACTAAATCACCACCCCCCCCCGATTAAAGCCAAATCTCCTTTGATTTTTGATTAAAACCAGACCTTCTTTAGCTCTCCTCTCTCCTCTATCCTCTCTAAAGAATTTAGAAAACCAAACAATTATAAAGGAACCAGTAGCTTTGCTATTTTGGAAATAAATAAACAAAAGAGGATTTGCTAGATGTCATTCCAATAAGAATCCACCCAATTCCAAACTTAATAGGTGTTGCTCAAATGTATTTCCAGCTATTTGTTAATGTTCTCAAGCTGCTCATTCATTTTCTAAAAAATTATTTAAAAATTTTAACTTAAAAACCTCTCGATTAAAACTTACTCCCATAAATTTTCGTGATTAGGATCGACACTTTAGAGAAAAAGGTCGACACCCCAACACAGGTCAGCCCCTAGATCAACCCCTTCCTCAAATAGGTCGACCCCTCAAGAAAATTATCGACACTTATCAGGCAAGTGTGGACCCCTTTCAGGCTACCACAAAACTTTCTAAAAACCTCTTCTCTATTCTCTTGAGACAGTGTTGACACCTCTTAGAGAAGTGTCGACCCCTTTCCCTGGGTTTCAGAAATTGCTTTCCTCAAAGTATCACTCATTCCAGGGACTTGCTTAATACTCTTCTTATTTGGAAATGTAAATAAGGAATACCCCCTATTTATTTGCTCAAAGTATCATTCAAAGTTAATGTCCTCATTTATTTTACTCTCCATTAACTTTAAAACATAAATATAAATAAGGAATACTCCCTATTTGGAATCAATAAAAATATCAAAAAAATCAAAATTCCTAAGAATAAGATACCAAAATTTGGGTTTTAGTTTAAATTTTTCCAAACAAAAATATTTTAAAACTTTTTTCTTCAGAACAAATAGGTTAAAGGATCTCAAAATTCATTAAAAATCATTTTGCAGCTCACTAACACCTAAAGATCAATTACCGCCAATTTTGATTTTAAGAAAATCCATATTTCATATAGCCCTCTATATAGATGCTAGCTTCCAGACTTAGAAAATTTTCGGAACTCACATTGGTAGACAGTCATAATTTATACTCAAATATATCATAAATGAATTACTATGCCACACATATACAAAAATAAATCTTTTAATTTATTACTTTGCTAATTTGAGATGTTACATTCCTTCCCCCTTAAAATAAATTTCATCCTCAAAATTTATACTTTCAACTCTAAGTTCTCTTCGAATTTTAAATCATCTTGATTACTTTAACATTCATTCTTCTAAATTCTAAAGCATCCTTAATTTAACTTATCATACTTGCAAGTCTTACATGCATAACTTTAGTTTTCTTCTTTCCATAATATCATGACCTTCATTCAACAATATTTATTTGATTCTTACATATCCCATATCCACATTTTTACTTAAATACTTCATGAGGTATTTAACTTTTTAAGGTTTGCTATCAATCATACTACTTCTCAAAGAACCTTCAGTTCTATTATTTGAATCATTGATGTTCAATCAAAATATTAAATACTCACGATTCTAATCCTTCTTTGAAATAATTCCAATCCTTCATAACAACATGCATAGCTATACTATTTCTCACGTACATGAATATTACCTTGAATTTTCAACATAAATTAGTGCTCAAAGAAATTCAAATCAGAATATTCTCACTCATCAAATATTTATAAACTTATTTCAAATAATACTGAGCCATACCTTTGTTGACTCCTCCTTTCCTCTTAACTTCAATTTTCTCTAGAAAAAGATCCTGTGTCTGAAGGAAATCCTTCTCTTAATCTTTTCACTTGCTGCCCCAATACAGAACATTGATCAAGACTTCTTTTATTCATATCACTTATCTTTTCATAAACCCACCTTAACTACTGAAGCTCTGCACTTACAGTATTATATTTTAATCTTGCTCTTTAAAATAAATGCTTATACTACTTCATATCCTCAAAATTTACATATCGAACGTCTAAATTAATCATTGCTATAGAATCATTCTTAACAACATAAATAATTTATTAATTAATACTCACATTACACAAGTCCCATAATATCTTAATATCTGAATTCATCTTATCTTCTCTTAACTTAAAACTTTAAATTATGAACATGGAAATTTTGAAATTTTCAACACATCATACTCTTTAACAATTATCATCTAATTTTCTATTCACCCATATTCATTAAATCATATCAATACATATTTCACGAAGAATACACGTACTTCACTTATTTCAAAAGCTATCAACACTGTAAACATGCTCATTCAATTCATGCTCATTAGCCAAATACTCAATTTATCAAGATATAGAGTTACTCAATTTATCAAGATATAAAGTTACTAACAATTCATAACAACATAAGAAATTCCATCTCAATTAAATTTTGATTGAATCCTTATCCTCCAACTTAAGTAAGCAAATTCAAATTAAAATATTTAAGTCATACCTGTCTTTCACCTTAAGGGAACTCACATCACCTGCTACCTTCTTACTTCGACCTATCTTGATCATTAGGACTAGTCCTCATTTTTCTTGCTTGCAAATCAATAATTGAAACATTAGACTTTGATGGGAACCTTTTAATTGGAGCTTTGTTTGGACAATTTCTTTTCTGATGACCCATCTGTCTACACTGGAAGCATCCTCTAAACCCCTTTTTACACTCTCTCGAGTGAAACTTCCCATAATTAGTACACTGGGGAATCTAATTAAATGAAGTGGCAACTGGACTAGCACTCCTCTTAAGATCACTCTGAAATTCCATTGCCCCAGACTTTCTAGCTCTCTTACAACTTCTTTCAATATCTGTATCTTGAGATTGAAAATTACAAACAGAAGCTACTATAGTAGTAACTGCCTGAGTAATTATACCTACAACTTTCTGCAATACAATGGTAGGTACCTACACTGGAAATAAGGGTACAGATGCTGGAGTACTATATGCAAGCTCAAAAACATTCTCATGCAATTGTAAAGTCTCTCTTTCCTCTCTTAGAGCAATAGGTAAAGTACTGGATAATGTCCTACCACTTTGGCCATCACTAACAACTTCTCTTGCTCTACCCCGACCTCGACTTCAACTCCTACTTGAGCCACACCCTTGACCACTATCTTTTATTGGTAACAAATCTCCATCAAACCCTGACCTTGTCCGAACCATCTTCTTACAAAATACAATTGATGTAATCAACTTCATTTTCTCTTTACAATAATCTTCTGATAAATAAATCTCAAAAGAAAACATCCCAAATTGAAGCATAAACTTAAAATAAATGCTACTAAAAAGAATCTTTAAGAGATCTTGATTCATTAGCCTTCGCTCATCTCTATGAATCATAAACTTTTACTGATCTCCATTAACCCCAAACCATTTCTTATGCTATGGATTATAAACCTTTGTTTACTTCTACTGCTTATCGAACTTTACTCATATCACCAATTAAACTATGCTCATCTTAATAAACCATAACCTTTGCTCTAATACCAAAAATGTAACACCCCACCCCTAATTAACTACGGGTGATGGTGCCACACCCCATCCTTATCTAAAGGTTAAGAGGATTTCTATGCTATAATTAAGTTGAACTATACATCAGTTAATAACCTGCTTTCAATTAGGCTGAACCATCCATTAATCAATAACACAGGCATTTCAAACAAATTTTCTTAACTTGCTAAAAATAATTATCACAACATAGCTCACCAAATTATATAAACAAACTCAAGCTTTCAACTACAAAAACATACTTTATCCATACATTTTACTCATTAAACCATCCTTTTAATACATACATTTGTAAAACAAACTAAAACATATACATATAACAGTTTCTAACTTAACTATCTCAGCTATACAATACTTCTCAAAATACATTTCTTTTACAAGCCATTATCACAACAACACTTCCTCCACAAAGGTGCTGATACACATGCTAATACATACCATTGAACTAAGTTACTCCAAAACTGCAAGTAAAAAGAGTGAGGGATGAGACTTGGGAAGTCTCAGTGAGTGGATAAACAATCTAACAATAGAAAAATAGGAAGGCATAGCTATAATATTCACTATCATAACATATAACTATTGTTTCTGATATACTTTTAAATATAAGTAAACCAAACAAGAACAAGACCACAAATAACTCATTTTGTCGAAAGAAGGCTTTGTTGAGCTACAACAAGTTTACTGAGCTAATAGAACTTGCTGAATCAAAAGAAATCTGCCGAACTATAATAAACCAAAAATTTTTTTCTAAATAATGCTGTTGGCTATGGCCGACTACTCCCAGCGCACCCTTACCATAGGTAGTCAGCACATAGTATGAATGCTATTGATAAAGCCCCACTGGGCATTCAGATACACTGCCAAGCCCCATCGAGCATTTAGATACACTGCCAATACATTGCCAAGCCCCACTGGGCATTCAGATACACTGCCAATACACTGCCAAGCCCTATTGGGCATTCCGATATCCTAATTGTAAGGAGGTGCTAGCTACTATATGAAACTGCATGACATGTGCTATGCATTTTTTAAAAAAATTGATACTGTTTCAATATTGATAGGCTGATTTAAATAAATTTCAAACAAGAGATAAGTTAAGTATCAAAATATTTATACATATTCATGTTTCATACCTATAAAAATGAATAGAGCCATATATAAGAAAGAGAATACCAAAGCTAGATAAGCACCTCAACTAGCTATTAGCTATTTGGTTTATTCAAAGCACCTTTCCAACTCTTTTCATTTCCTATATTATCAATAAACACTAATTAAAACTCATATCATATGATTTAAGATCAGAACTACATCTACTTTACTTCTATATTCTTACTTTAATCTTTCTACTTCTTATATCTATTCCATTTTACTTGTTTTAGCTTGGGTTTAATCTAACTTCGACATGATTCAGAACTTTCCAGACATTTAGTTCTGTTTCTATTCTTCTAACTAATTTCAGATATAGCTAATACCATTTCAAATCATAGTTAAGCCATCTAAATAATTTCAGTCTCATAGACAACATAATTCAACTTCAAACTCAATTCAAATTGATAACTTGCTTTATTATAACCCAAGATCTACTACAACACTTAAAAGATCAATTTAAACTTAGTTTAAAGCTTTAGAAATTTTACCTCAATGATTAAATTTTTGCTACCAGATAGAACAAGTTTCTTCCTTCCAACTTTTGCAACTTCTTTTCCTTACATTCACTTCATCACTAAATCACATCCCCCCTTTAAAGCCAAATCTCCTTTGATTTTTGATTAAAATCAGACCTTCTTTAGCTCTCTTCTCTCCTCTATCATCTCTGAAGAATTTAGAAAACCAAACAATAATAAAGGAACCATTAGCTTTGTTGTTTTGGAAATAAATAAACAAAAGTAGATTTGCTAGATGTCGTTCCAACAAGAATCCACCCAATTCCAGGCTTAACAGATATTGCTCAGATGTATTTTCAGCTATTTATTAATGTTCTAAAGCTGCTCATTCATTTTCTAAAAAATTATTTAAAAATTTTAACTTAAAATTCTCTCAGTTAAAATCTGCTCCCAGAAATTTTTGTGATTGAGGTCGACACCTTTGAGAAAAGAATCGACACCCCAACATAGGTCAGTCCCTAGATCAGCCCCTTCCTCAAATAGGTCATCCCATGGATCGACCCCTCAAGAAAAGTATCGACACCTATCAGGCATGTGTCAACCCCTTTCAGGCCATCACAAAACTTTCCTAAAAATCTCTTCTCTATTCTCCTGAGATAGTGTCAACACCTCTTGGAGAAGTGTCGACCCCTTCCCCTGGGTTTCATAAACTGCTTTCCTCAAAGTATCACTCATTTCAGGGGCTTACTTAATACTTTTTTATTTCACTCTCCATTAACTTTAAAACATAAATGTAAATAAGGAATACCCTCCTATTTGGAATCAATAAAAATATCAAAAAAATTAAAATTTTAAAAAATAAGATACCAAAATTTTTTATTCTAGTTCAAATTTTTTTGAATCCAAAATTTTTACAACTTTCTTTCTTCAGAACAAATAGGTTAAAGAGTCTCAAAATTCATTAAAAATCACTTTGCAGCTCACCGACACCAAAAGATCAATTATCTTCAATTTTGATTTCAAGAAAATTCATGTTTCATATAGCCCTCCATATAGGTGCTAGCATTCAGACTTAGAAAATTTTCAGGACTCACAATGGCAGACAGTCATAATTTATACTCAAATGTACCATAAATAAATTACTATACCATATATACATGAACACAAATCTTTTAATTTATTACTTTGCTAGTTCGGGATGTTACAGTTGTGATCCCAATCCATGAAAGAACTTTACAAATTTAAAATCAAGGCACCTTCAAGCATTACTCCGAATCGATATCTTGGATAGTAGATGGCGTGTGGAGGGATGGTGGTTTTGATATTGGCACAGGGATGAGTTCAAGCATAGAGAGAGATAAACTCAGAAGAAGAGAGGAAGAAACCAAGAGGGGGAATGAGGATCTCTAGATTGGAAAAGAAAGCAATAGCTTAATTTAATTTTTTCATTCATTTCTATTTTTCTTAAGAGCTCTAATACAAGGTATTTATAGATAAAATAATAAGAGTCTAAAATAATTCAAACACTAATAGTTTAAAACAAATCACTAATCTTTTAGGTGGTGCTATCTTGTGATAAACTTGGACCATGTCTCGCACCAATCAACAGTTACCATGTGGACTTTTTAGGCTGATCTTTTAGGACTCTAGATGTGGCTCAGCAAAGAAAATAAATCTTCTGGATTTAGTGCCACCATAATTCCTTCTTCTTTTGGACTTCTTCATGGCATAGGCTAGGAAATTGAGATTCTTCTTTGGACGGCATCAGGGGTCTATCAAGGCTCCAACTCGAATGATGATGCAGTACAGAGGTGGCATTCAAGTGGCACATGTGGCAATCCAAAATAGTGGCTGCTAACAGACTAAAATAATAACTTATTAAAGTATGAGAACTCTTATTGATGCAGTTAGATCTGGCTTAGTCAAGCCAGATGATGGCTTGCGAACTGATGTCTGCACCAATTCCCTTATGGTGGAAAAAACTCGGCTCCGACGAGTACGATCCACTATGGCTCTGAAATTGTTCAAGCTGATCTGGATCAATCCATTGCAACTCCTCTCGGGTAATCCATGTATTCTCAGATTTAGGTCGATCTTGCCATCGGACTAGATATCGTTGATATCCACACCTTCTAGTTGACATAACCTGCTCATCTAAAATCTTATCGATGCGATCATGTTTTCTTGAGATAATGGGTGATGGACACTCAGGATGGGGTTTACTCTTAAGAAAAGGATTAGGCTCAAATGGATCACTAGGTATTGTTATTAGCTTCTTGTATTTTATTAGATCTGCTACATTGAATGTTGAGCTTATACCATAATTAGATGGTAAATCTATAATATAGGTATTCGATCCTAGTTTCTTCAAGATCTTAAAAGGTCTAGCTCTAAGTGCATGGAGTTTTTTTATGGTTCTTGGTGGAAATCATTTTGGCCTTACTCGAATCATAACATAGTCTCCCTCAGTAAAGTTATAAGATCTACAATGTGAATATGCAAGCTACTTATACATTTGATTGCTGACATTAATTTTATTTTTAATGTGTTTATGCAGATCTTTAAGATGCTATGCAAATGATTCTGCATCTTCTGATGATCTAGCATGCCATGATAATGGTATTAAGTCCACTGGTTTATGAGGATGATAACCATATACAACTTTAAATGGTGTCTTACCAATAAACCTATTGACAGAATCATTGCAACCAAACTCAACTCGGAATAGGATTAAATCCCAATTACTGACATGTTTTCCTACTAGACTCCTAAGAAGGATGCCTAAACTCCTATTAACTACTTCAGTCTGACCATCAGTCTATGGATAATATGCAGATGAGAAATTAAGTTTCGTTCCTAGCAAATGCCATAATTTTTTTCAAAAATAACTCAAGAATCTGATGTCACGATCTGAAACAATAAACTTAGGTAGACCATGCAATCTCACAACCTCATTAAAGTATAAACGAGCTACTCTAGATGCATCTGAAGCTTTAAGACATGATAAAAAGTGGACCATTTTCAAAAACCTATCTACTGGAGACAAACAATGGCGTATACAAGTTAGTATTTTGTTTAGGATATTTTTCTACGGCATACGTACGATACTAGGCTATGATTCTCGCAATATCTCTCTTCAAACTGGGCTAGTAGAATTGATTTTTCATAGCTTCAATGATGCTGGACAAGGCTACTATCCTAGACCTGTCTAACCACTAAGAAATCAGTGAACAAAATTAACTAAGCAATTAAAGTATAAAGAAATAACAGAAATTAAAGCAAGCAAGAAATTAACCAAGTGATCCATTCATGATTAAAGTCTGATCTAGAAAGCAACCTAGTCGGCACGCACAGATAAGAAGTTAGAAAATAAGATCGTTGGTCGTTAAGAAACAATCGCTTGACTAGGACTATCAAATCAATTAAATCAAATTTAAGAGAATAAAAAATAGATAGTTAGCATGAAAGAAAATTTAAATAGTATTGATTTAAAAATTTTTAAACTAATCCATGAAGTGTTCTCACGTCACACGGGATGTCTCTTCTTGGGCAAGTGAGATCGGACCGAAAGTGGATGAGAAGACTGGCTAAGTGCAAGATCGGACCGAGTGATGAGAAGACCGGCTACTGGATGTTGCAGGGTAGGCCCGGAGTCGTAGGTCTTGAGGCACCCAAAACATGATAGATAAGTATAACTTTGCAAGAAATACCCTAAAATGTATCAAAATCCAAAATAACCTTAAAATAATATAAAAGTTAATATTGGAGTGGCCGGGTTTGCTCTGAAATTCATGCTACTTTCACGTTCATGCAAGCAGGAGACAACGATTGGGACTTGGCAGCGGTCGACAGAAATAAGCCCATCGGGAAGGGGCACTGGTGACGGCAGTGGGCGTCGGAGGTGATGGAGGGCGCCGATGGCAGAGGATGGCACTCGTGGCGGTGGGATGGCTCATGTAGTGGAGGATGGAGCCATAGTCATTATCGAGAAAGGGTTCGTCGGGCGATGGAGGTAAACGGCGGTGGGGATTCGCCGGTAAGGGATGGCATTGGCAGAGAATCAGGCGAAGGATGTCGTCGGTAGCGAGACCAGCTGGGGTCGGCCCAGGGCGGTTGGAACAGGGGAAGGGAAAGGTGGGTAGAGGTCGCCGGTGCTGGATGCAAAGGTAGAGATGGGAGGTCGGAGGTTATGGAGCCGGCGGAGGCGAATGGGTGGATCGGAAGGGAGGGTTTTGAGAAATCCTATCGGGCGTTGTGGTTTGGGAACGAAGGTGGGTGTTGCAAGTGATTTGGGGAGGTATTCTAAAGGAGGGCAATGCAAGGTGGAGGGGTTTTGGGATTAGGTTGTGGATTGGCGAAGGAGAAGGGTGGCGCTCGCGATCGATTGATGGTGGTGATGCAGATGGCGGTGGCGGGTTGGAAAGCTAGAGGGTGGCAGGTGGCTTTGAGAAGCTGAGAACAGGGGTGGCTGGGGTTCGGGAGCTTAGAAGTAAAGGAGAAAGAAACAGCAAGGAAGAAGAAGAGAAGGAGAAGAAGAGAGCTTAGAAGAGGAAGAGGGAGAAGAGGAAGGGAGGAAGAAGAAGTAGAAGAAGAATCGAGAGGAAGAAGATACAAGTTCAATTCTTTTTTCCATCTCTCTCTTCGATTTCAAAAGCCCATGTATATAAATGGGCTCCAACAAATTAACCAACTGTATAACAAACAAGCTGACCAAATAACAAAATACTAACTAACTGATCTGATTTCCTTAACAACCTAGTTCCTACCTCATGCTTTAAAATACATGTATAAGCTAAAAAAAAAATACACCCGATTACCCATACACCCATTTATACATCTAGATAAAATAATAATAATAATAAATATGTAATACATGTAAGTTTGTATCGAAAATCATGCTGGAATGATGTCCTCATCAATCAATCGTCTTATTTCATTGAAAATGTCTGGCAATCAGTCCTCCCGCATGTAATTTTCATACTAAAAAATCTTTTACGGATGTCCGCGGGATACATAGTCTATTATTTCTAAATAAAAATTCATCCTAAAAAACATACTAAGATTTTTAGATGGTCCTTATTGTAAGGTAGCATAAATCTCTTTAAAGTCAAGGCAATCAGAATAATTTTTCTTTAACTTTTCAAATCTCACAACTTTAATGCTAATAGCAGACAAAAGGGTGACTCTACGATTTAAAGCATCCACAACTTGATTTGTAGATCCAGCCCTATGTTTCAGTACAAATGTATAGGATTGAAGAAATTCAACCCACTTGGCATGTCTATGGTTCAGTTTCTTTTGTGAATTTAAAAACTAAGGGCTTCATGATCCGAGTACAAGACGAACTCGAAAGGCACCAGATAATGCCTCCAAAATCTCAAAGTATGTACTATCGCATAAAATTCTTTATCATATGTAGAATACTTTTATTTAGCCTTTATTCAATTTCTCACTGAAGTATGCGATAGGGTGGCACTCTTGAATCAAAACTCCTATTCCTATACCTAATGCATCACATTCAACCTCAAAAACTTTGTTAAAATTAGGTAGTTGTAGGACAGAGGTTTAAGTCATCTTATCCTTAATTTTCTAGAAAGCTCTATCAACCGATTTTGTCCACTGATCAAATACTTTCTTATGGATACAGTCTATGATAGGAGTCATAATTGAACTGAATCCTTTAACAAATCGATGGTAAAAAGTGACTAAACTATGAAAACTTCGAACATCGCGAATATTCTTAGGTGCTGGCCACTCTACTATAGCTCGAATCTTTTCGAGGTATATAGTTATTTCCTCAGATGTTACAACAAATCCTAAGAATACAATCCTATTAGTCATGAAAGCGCATTTCTTAAGATTCGCATACAAACTCTCGATTCTAAGGGTCAAACAGACTTATCGTAAATGACTAAGATGGTCCTCTCTTGTTCGACTAAAGATGAGGATATCATCGAAGTACACGATCATGAATAATCCAATGAAGGATCGCAATACCTGAATCATAATCCTTTATGAAAGTACTAGGTGCATTGGACAAGCCAAATGGCATGACCAACCACTCATATAAACCATCCTTTGTTTTGAAGACGGTCTTCCATTTGTTTCCCGATCTAATTCTAACTTGATGGCATCCACTTTTAAGATCAATCTTAGAAAAGATGGTGGAATCTACCATCATATCTAACATGTCATCCAGCCAAGGTATGAAAAATCTATATTTGATAGTGATTTTGTTAATCGCCCTACTATCTAAACACATCCTCCATGATCTATCTTTCTTGGGCGTTAATAATGTAGGCATAGCACATGGGCTCAAACTTTTTCTAATGAATCCTCTGTCTAATAGTTTCTTAACTTGCCTTTGCAACTCGGCGTGCTCAATTGGGCTCAACCTATAGTGAGACAAGTTCGGTAAGATGGATCTAGGGACTAGATCAATCGCATGTTGGATGTCTCGCATGGGTGGCAGTTGCTCGGATAATTCTTCAGAAAAGATATCCTTAAATTCTTCTAAAAGGGTCCCTACTTCTGGTGGATATTAGATTTGGGGTTTCTTAGGGGACTGTTTGTAGGTTAATGCCCAAACAGGTGTTGCATGCTTGATCTTTTTTTTCAAATCTCGGACACTAATCAAATGTAAGCTCTTCTTTCCACTACTCTCTTTGGGTCCTTTGGATGCCTTCTTGGGTATAGTCTTTGGTTGGACAGCTTTAATGGTGATCTTCTTATCCTTGTCTTTAAAGCTACATGAGTTTGACCTATCAAATAATGTCACATCATGATCAAATAGCCACATCCTCTCTAAAATGATGTTGCTAACCTCCATTGGTAGCACATCTCACCATATCTTATCTTCATACTAACTAAATTGAATGGGGACCAAATACCTTCTTGTAATAGGGATGGATGATGCATCCACCTACAAGACCTTATATGGAGTCGAATGGTCCATAGGGTTTAATTCTAGTCGGAATACGACATCAGAAAAAATTGTATTTATGCAACTTTCACTATCTAGGATAACTTTACAAGGCTTACCTTGATACCTAATATAGGTATGAAAGATAGCCATCCTTCTCCAGTCCTCACTCTTCCTTAGATTGAGCTAAGACACACCTGACAACTTCCAATCTCTTTCCAAGGCTCTAGTCTCACTAGTTTTAAGGTCTATTCAGCTTTCTTCGAATTTTTCGATCAGATCTGTGTCTAGTTCGTATACTTCCTCCTCTTCAGATTCTACTACCTCAGGCTTGTTAGTCTTAGGTTCGGACTCATCGATAAAAAGGGCGCGAGTAGGGCACTGACCCGCTACATGACCAAATCCTTAACACCTAAAGCACCTCATGACTCTCGGTCCCTCTCTTAGAATACTCTTACCCTTTTTTTCTTTCCTTACTGGTGGATTAGGGGTTGGATTTTGGGATCTCCAGGTAGGGGTCTGACTTAGTCTTGGTCTAGGTCCTAAGGGTATTGATCGAACAGGCTCAGTCCTCTAAATTATTGGATGATGGTACCTCTCAGCATCCTGGGCTATCTGGTATGCATGATCTAAAGTCATAACTTCGTGCAAATAAAGCTCATGCTACAGTTCCTTATAGAGCCTGGCTCTAAATCTAGAAAGGGTTACAAGTCTATCCTCGTTAACACCACACCGCATCTAGAATTCATCAAATTTGTCTATATATTCTGATACGGGTCAGTTACCTTGGGTTAGTCGTTGCCACTGGTCCATCAATCACTGCTTATAAGACACGGGTAGCTAGGTACTTTTCTCATAGTTTCTCCTTCATCTCTATCCAAGTCTCTATAGATTCATGCCTATCGTGTTCAATCAGGACCTGAACATTATGCCAATACAACTGGGCCTAACCTAATAATTTCATCTTAGCATACTGAATCTTCCTACCTTCAATCATATCGTACCACTCGAAGAAGTGGTCTATATTTACTTTTCAGTCTAAATATTTCCTTTGGGTCTAAATGCCCATCAAAGCTAGGTGCATCAATTTTTGCAGTCCTTACTATTCGATCATCTAGGTTAACAGGTTTATGCTGGGGTCGACCTTTTAGGCACTGACCTACTTATAGACCTAATCTTAAACCTTAAGGTAGGGTCTACTCAATCTAGACTAAAGGCATTGGTGGGGTCTCTGGGTTTAATTCTGCAGTCCGAACCCTTCAAGCATCTTCTAAGTCTTCTATTATTTGGCCATAATTCTGCACCAGATAGGTCAAGTTATCTAGTCTCTCTATGAAGGTCTCCATCATAGGATTACTACTTAGACTTGATTGATCCAACATGGATGGGTACTCAGTTCCTAGCTCGGATACGCATGCAATATAATAAATCTAAGGGTTGCCTAGACCTAAAGTTTGATGCGCAACAAATCGAACAAAGCACGAACCGAATCTACTGCCCAATTCTATCAACCAGCTAGATAGGGGGTGTAGTCGTGGGAGGCTTCCCTTGCTCTCGCAAGGATCTAATTAGAGAACCACAAGCTAACTTTGACGTTTGCCTTTTTACCACTTGCCTTAGACACCGATTTCGAGAGTGGATTGTAGACTTGACTCACACAAAGTCTCAACAAATCACACGAACTAACTCAGTTGAATCTTAGGACTGATGTATAATTAATTTTAAATTAAAGTTTGGATTCAAAGATGCAAGTTGGTGGTTTGTGGGCTAAGGAAGGATGATGAAATTTTCACCTTATCTTATAATAATGGGTGTGCCCTTAATTAAGTTATGAACAATGCAATGCAATACAACCAGAATTTTAGCAGAATAAGTTCAGCATTATGGGTCGAATTCATAAATGATCTTAATCTTAGCCTAGGATTAAACCATCAAGATTTGAAGTCCTACGAATCTAGTTTCTATCAAAATAAGTTTTATAATTTTTGAATTCTTATATAATAAATTATAAATTTTCTTCTGCTGCCTACATAGAACAAAGTCCTGTACACGAATAATAGGATTTTTAGATAGTTTGGAAAAATAAAATGATAGAATTTTGAAGAGAAATTTTAGGGATGGATTCCTTATCGAATAAGATTTTCAAAATAGTAAAAATTATATATTTTTTAATTTTTTTATGATTAAAAATAAATTTTTAAAGGACTACTGTGCGAAATAGAAAATAGTACAGAATGCAAAACTTAATCAAAACCTAGTGCTCTGATACCAAATTCTAAGGGAGGGGAAAAGGAGCCTCTTATAGATAAGATTTTCCAAGTTAATCCGGACTCCTATGGCCTGATTTTCGTTAGAATCAGGAAGGAAGAAGACTCTAATTAGGAGTCTTCTTTCTCCTCTTTTTCGCATGTGAAGAAGGGACAGGGTGGTTCTTTAGGCCCTTCATGTTTGGGCCGAGTCCAAGAGCTCAATGGCCTAGGCCATTACATTCTCTCCCTTAAAATAATTTCATTTTTGAAATTTGCATACTTAAAGTTTGAGGAGCTGTGAATACTTGTCTCTCATTTTTTTTTACTTTAAATTCCCATGTAGCCTCTTTTTCACTATAGCTGCTCTATTGTATCTTCACATAGGGTACAGTTTGATGTCGTAGTATCTGATCCTTTCTATCAATAATTTACATTGATTGTTCCTCATAGGTCAAATTCTCTTGAAAATGCAAGGGCTCATAATCTATATTATATGACTCAGATTTGGAGCATACTTCCTTAACATCGACTCATAAAGCACATCATGTACATCTGACAAAACTAGTGGTAATGCAAATCAATATGTAACCTCTACGACTCTGTCCAAAATCTAAAAAGAGTCCACATATCTAAGACTTAATTTGCATGGAACTCCAAATCTCATTATACCTTTAGTGGAAGAAACTCTCAGAAAAAAAAACATGATTACCTACTTGGAACTCTAGCTATCTTCCATTCTAATAAATAAGGGATCTATATATCCTACTATACAATATTTCAAAAGGAGTCATTTAGATATTTGTTTGGTAATTACTGTTCATAAGCAAATTTGACCAATGATAAGTGATTATCCTATACACCGCCCAAGTTTATGACACAAACCCTTAGCATTCTTCTAGGATTTAGATAGTCCATTCTGATTGTTCATTAGTTTGGGGATGAACTACTCACAAAACTAAATTTTGACCAGCTCAAGATTTGATCCATTTTTAGAAAGCCAAAGTTCATCTCTAGGACTAGTATATCTACTTTCATCTCTCTATCCTCATTACCCAGAAT
The DNA here is from genome assembly GCA_006176705.1 of Cocos nucifera. Lineage (NCBI taxonomy): Eukaryota > Viridiplantae > Streptophyta > Magnoliopsida > Arecales > Arecaceae > Cocos > Cocos nucifera. Next base: position 20,224 of record QRFJ01005779.1, read on the forward strand.
ACAATCCTTGCGAACTAAGTTAACCAAGATGTCATCTCCACTTGGTGCAGAGATGAAAAGATCATTTCCCAAGGGTACAGAAGTTATTTCACTATTCCTCAAAATTGGCTAACATAAAGAAGTGGGTAGACTCAGGTTCAAACAGAGTTTATACATTTTTGAATAATATTTTAATCATATCTAACATATAATTGCATGCTACACATTCATAATCCTTGGCTATATGACTATATTGAAAACATATAATTCACAATATTTCATAGCATGTATACCGATAAGAAAAATAAGAGGTTGGTTCAATATCCGTCACCATCGAGTTGGAGGCATTGGCATCCTATTACATGAATTTATAGACTCGTCCTTGAGTTCTAGGCTTTTATTGTCCTCCATTTTACTGCTGTCCATCTTGAGGTGCTAAATTTATAGGGACATTTTAAAAGTACTGAGGTGCTTGTTGTCTTTGAAATTCTATTCTATTATGACAAACAATTGCTTTATAGCCTTGGTGTCCATATATGTAACACTTTTCTCCAAGCCACATGCAATCCCACCTAAGATGGGGCCCTCCACATCTATAACATTGAATAGTCTCTTGAGATTGTGATTTACCTTCATTAAACATTCTGGTTTAGTTCTGGAGTCTTCAGCTTGAAAGTTTTGCTCTCTTGATTTGGAGACTCATTCGATCAGCCCCTTTTCTTCAAACTTTTCTCTCTTGCGACTTGAGCATCATTAAGTCCCTTTTCTATTATTAGATATTTGTTCATGACTTCTTTGTAGGTAGATAGTTCGAATAGAGTCGCTAATTACTAGATTTGACCCCTATGTCCATTTTCAAATTTTCTAGCTCGAATCCTCTCTTCAGCAATCAGTGCTGGAGTGCATTTAAATAGTTCTTCAAACTTGGATGCATACTGAGCAATTATCAAGTCACCCTACTTCAGTTGATCAAACTCTCTAAAAATTCTCAGATTTGGTATCAGATGGGGATTCGCCCTACTCCAGTCGATCGAACTCTCTTCATATGGGTATGCAGGATGGAGATTGAAAATTCTCTGAAAAGATCTCCTATATATGGCAATCCTTGTTTCATGGTATTTTCTACACATCGCCGGCAGTAGTCGTCATAGGGAGCTATCACCAGGGCTATGGCCTCACCGCCGTTGGAGACTACCATAGATGGCCAGTCCAATCACCTATGGCCATGGGTGGGAGAGTAGAAGAAAGAGGGAGTGCATCCCCCTATTTTGAGAAATGGGAGAAATGAGAAGAAGAGAGGAAAGGTTCCTCTCTCTTTTCTATTTATTTAATTAAATTAAATTAATTAATTAATCACTTAATTATTTATTTTATTTGTAGATAGATTATAAAAAAAGAGAGAAAAAGATATCTATTTTGGAAGAGAAGAAGATAAGAAGAGAGGGATCTTTTCTCTCTCTTCTCTAGTTTGCAATAAATAATTAATTATTTAACTAGTTAATTTATTTAACTATTTCATTATAGATGGATTATGAAAAATTTTAGAAGAGAAAAAAAATTTTGAGGATTGGGTGTGGATTCCGATGAACCTGATAAAGGACTCTAAAAAATTAATTTGATTTATTTAAATTATTTTATAATATTAATTTAAATATATAGATGAGTAATCTATTGGATAGGAGGATATCAAGCAGGATCTTAATGCCCAGATCATAATTTAGTGAGTCAAATTTATTACTAATTGAGGTAAGAATTCATGTATAAAATCACCATTAAATATATAATTTTTATCATTTGATTTATATTATTGATTTTGCATAATTTTATTCAAATTGATGGGTTTGTTATGCTGATACTATTATTTCTTATACGATTTTCAACATGAGTACATTCTATGTTGACTATATGTGAGTAACAATGATTGATGGTATGATTATTTGGGCATGATACACTTATCTTGATCACATTATAAATTTGAATTGATATGACAAAATCAACATATAATAATTAAATAAAAATGATATAGTTTGGACTAGCCTCGTCATGTGGAATAGCCTCCATGGACTTATGCATGAAAATATGATTTGAGAAAGATCATTGTTGGTGCAGAATCTGATTGTCACTGGATCTAGCTGGAGCGGAGGAGGACGAGATCGCCTTCGAAAACCTGCAAAATAAAGTTTCGTCCGGAGCCGGTAGGGGTGGCTCCGGCAGGACCCTCCAACGATCAAGTCAGCTCTTCTGGCCAACAGATTGGAGTGCTCTGGAATGAGTTCGACAGAGTTTAGAGAAGGAGAGGAGAGCTTAGAGCTTAGAGTTAGCATATCTGGAGGATTCTTTTTATAGATGGAGCTTGATTGATGGTGATGGCCATACCACCTAGTGGTGGGCCGCTCGAGGCTACACGAAATTTGGTGCAAAGAGGATGGTATCGTCAGACCGATAGTGATAGTCATACCATTCAATAGTGGTGGGCTGCTCGAGGTCTGACGGAGTCTGTCACGGAGGGGGCCACCACTGGTAGCATCGCCTGTGGTAGACTGATGGTGACCATTCGTCCAGATTTAATAGTCGTGGCTCCAGGCATTGATCGATGGACTTTGGTATGTATCAATTTTAGAGAAGCTCGAACTCTTGGAAGAGTTCGATCAAGGGGAAGCTTGGAAGGAGTTTGACTGAAGGAGTGCAGAGGGAGTTCGGCTCTCGCAGGCGTCAGGTTGGAGGAGTGCAGCTAAGGCTCGATCGCTGGAGAATTCGGAAAGAGCTTGACCACTGAGGAGTCTGGCCGACCAAAGAGGATGTTTGGAAAGAGTCTGGCTCCGACTCCTGAAGAAGTACAGTCGAAGGAGAAGCTTGGAGGGAGTTCAGACTCTCGCAAGATTCTGATTGAAGCTCGATCGTTGAGTTTGATCGATTGAAGGAGTTTGGCTAAGGCCCGACCGTAGGAAGTCCGAAGGAGCTCGACCGCTGAGGAGTTCGGCCAACTGAAGGAGTTCGGCTAAGGTCCGACCATAGGAAATTCGAAGGACCTCGATCGTTGAGGAGTTCGATCGGCTGAAGGAGTTCGGCTAAGGTCCAACCATTGGGAGTTCGAAGGAGCTCGACTGCTGAAGAGTTTGACCAGTTGAAGGAGTTTGGCTAAGACCCATCCACTGAAGCTCTTCCATAGCTATCGGTTGCATTAGGCTGAGCATCGAACTGGACTTTAGCAGGAGCGGGGTTTATCCCCAACAATAGTTCCCCCCACTCCCGAGTTCAAAACTCGAAGGAAGGAAGTGCAAAAAAGGCGACTACCGAAGTCCTCTTCTAGGCTCTGTGCTGGTTCAGATTGAATCTCGGGGGAGATCTCATCTCCAGCCAAAGTTCATGTTGAAGTTGAAGCCTATAGGAGATCTCATCTCCAGCCGAGGTTGAAGTAGATCTCATCTCTTATGGTCAAGGTCGGAGGTTAAGCTCCTCGGAGGCGATATTATCTTCAACAGTCGAGACTGACTTGAGAGAGATCTCCTCTCCTACAGTCGAGGTTAATACGGGCGCTTGGAAGAGATTTGATCTCTGACCGAGGTTGATGTGGTAGCTCGGAAGAGATCTTATCTCTGGGTGAGGTTGTCACAGTCGCTCGGGAGAGATCTTATCTCTGGCTCGCTCAGGAGAGATCTTATCTTTGGCTCGCTCGCTCGGGAGAGATCTTATCTCTAGCCGAGGTTGGCTTGGTCGCTCGAGAGAGATCTTATCTCTGAGCGAGGTTGTTATGGTCACTCGGGAGAGATCTTATCTCTGACCGAGGTTGGCTTGGTCGCTCGGGAGAGATCTTATCTTTGGGTGAGGTTGTCACGGTCGCTCGAGAGAGATCTTATCTCTGGCCAAGGTTGTCTCGATCGCTCAGGAGAGATCTTATCTCTGGCTCGCTCGGGAGAGATCTTATCTATAGCTAAGGTTGGCTTGGTTGCTCGGGAGAGATCTTATCTCTAGCCGAGGTTGGCACGGACGCTCGGGGGAGATCTTATCTCCTACAGTCAAGGTTGCCTCAGGAGAAATCTTATCTTCTGCGGTCGAGGTTAATACGGAATGCTCGGGGGAGATCTTATCTCCTGCAGTTGAGGTTGCCTTGGGAGAGATCTTATCTTCTACAGTCGAGGTTGATACGGGGCTCTTGAGGAAGATCTTATCTCCAACAGTCGAGGTTGGCCTGGGGGAGATCTTATCTCTTGCAGTCGAGGAATGCTTGGGGAGATCTTATCTCCTTCGAGGTTGCCTCGATCTTATCTCCTACGGTCGAGGTTGATCTTGGGGGAGATCTCCTACAGCCGAGGTTGGCCTAAACGTTCGGGGGAGATCTTATCTCCTACAGCCGAGGTTGCCTCGTCGGAGATCTTATCTCCTACGGTCGAGGTTGATGCGGGCACTTAGGGGAGATCTTATCTCCTACAACTGAGGTTGATGCAAGTGCTTCGGGGAGATCTTATCTCCTACAACCGAGGTTGATGCGGGCGCTCGAGAGAGATCTTATCTCCTACAGTCGAGGTTGGCCCAGACCCTTAGAGAAGATCTTATCTCCTACGGTCGAGGTTGCCTCGGGGGAGATCTTATCTCCACGATCGAGATTGATGCGGGCGCTCGGGGGAGATCTTATCTCCTACAGCTGAGGTTGCCTTTGGGGAGATCTTATCTCCTGCGGTCGAGGTTGACGTGGGCGCTCGGAGGAGATCTTATCTCTTGCAGTCGAGGTTGGCTGAGACCCTCAGAGGAGATCTTATCTCCTACGACCGAGGTTGCCTCGGAGGAAGATCTTATCTCCCGCGGCTGAGGTTGACGCGGGCGCTCAGGGGAGATCTTATCTCCTACAGCCAAGGTTGTCTCGGGGGAGATCTTATCTTCTATGGCCGAGGTTGATGCGGATGCTCGAGGAAGATCTTATCTCCTACAGTCGAGGTTGGCCCGGACGCTCGAAGGAGATCTTATCTCTAGTCGAGGTTGGACCGATCGCTCAGAAGAGATCTTATTTCTAACCGAGATTATCTCGATCGCTCGGAAGAGATCTTATCTCTGATCGAGGTTGGGATCGCTCGGGAGAGATCTTATCTCGGCTCTCTCGGAAGAGATCTTATCTCTAGCCGAGGTTGGCTTGGTCGCTCAGGAGAGATCTTATCTCTAGTCGAGGTTGGCACGGGTGCTCGGGGAGATCTTATCTCCTGCAGCCAAGATTGCCTCGGGGGAGATCTTATCTCCTACGGTCGAGGTTAATGTGGGTGCTCGGAGGAGATCTTATCTCCTACCGAAGTTGGCTCGGGCATTCGGAAGAGATCTTATCTCTAGCTGAGGTTATCGCGGTCGCTCGAAAGAGATCTTATCTCGGACCGAGATTGCCTCGGGCGCTCGGGAGAGATCTTATCTCTAGCCGAGGTTTATCTCGGTCGCTCGAAAAAGATCTTATCTCTAGTTGAGGTTGGCTCGGATGCTCGGAAGAGATCTTATCTATAGCCAAGCTTATCGCGGTCGCTCAGGAGAGATCTTATCTCTAGCTGAGGTTGCCTCGGGCGCTCGGAAGAGATCTTATCCCTAGCCGAGGTTGGCTCGGTCGCTCAGGAGAGATCTTATCTCTAGCTGAGGTTGTTGTGGATGCTCGGAGGAGATCTTATCTCTTGTCGAGATTGGCTCGGGCGCTCGAAAGAGATCTTATCTCTAGTCGAAGTTGTCGCGATCGCTCGGGAGAGATCTTATCTCTAGTCGAGGTTGCCTCGGACGCTCGAAAAAGATCTTATCTCTAGTCGAGGTTGGCTCGATCGGAAGAGATATTATCTCTGGTCGAGGTTGGCTCGGGCGCTCGGAAGAGATCTTATCTCTAGCCGAGATTGTCGCGGTCGCTCGAGAGAGATCTTATCTCTAGTCGAGGTTGCCTCGGGCGCTCGGAAGAGATCTTATCTCTAGTCGAGGTTGGCTCGATCGCTCGAGAGAGATCTTATCTCTAGTCGAGGTTGGCTCAGTCGCTCGAAGAGATCTTATCTCTAGTCGAGGTTATCGCGGTCGCTCGGAAGAGATCTTATCTCTGACCGAGGTTGGCTCGATCGCTCGAGAGATATCTTATCTCTAGCCAAGTTTGTCGTGGTCGCTCGGAAGAGATCTTATCTCTGATCGAGATTGTCCCAAGTCACTTGGGAGAGATCTTATCTCTAATCGAGGTTGGCTCGGGCGCTCGAAAGAGATCTTATCTCTAGCTAAGGTTGTTCCGATCGCTCGGAAGAGATCTTATCTCTGGCCGAGGTTGGCTCGGATGCTCGAAAAAGATCTTATCTCTAACCGAGGTTGGCTCGGTCGCTCAGGAGAGATCTTATCTCTAGCCGAGGTTATTTCGATCGCTCGGAAAGAGATCTTATCTCTAGCCGAGATTGCCTCAGAAGAGATCTTATCTCCTACAGTCGAGGTTGATATGGATGCTCGGGGGAGATCTTATCTTCAGTAGCTGAGGTTGGTCCGGTCGCTCAGGGAAAATCTTATCTTCTGCGATCGAGGTTGTCTCAAGGAAGATCTTATCTCCTGCGGTCGAGGTTAAAGGTCTTTGATTTGCTCGTGTTAGGACGAGGTTCTCATCCTGCTCCTAACATGGCAACTATTAACTACTTGTTTTCTATCATCACATAGTTTTTGTACCTAGAAACAATATTATTGGAATGAAAGAATTTTACCGAAGGAAAGTTACGGGCAGTACATCCCCATTTCAGGGTCGTGGGGGCATTGTTCCTCCGAGTTTCCTCGAATAGTAAGTTTTGGGCTGGATGATCTCCTCTATCTCAAGCTGGCCTTCTCAATTTGGAGCAAGCTTCTCTTGACTTTGACGCTGGGAGATGACCGCCCGCCGAAGTACCAAGCCCCGGAGATAGCGTCTATGATGCCGAGAGGTGGTCGATCTCCTTGCCATTCCTCCCTCGATAGTGGTTCTAGCTTCTAGGGGAGGACTTCTTTGTGTCCTTTCATCGAAGCTTCCTTGATGATGAGCTCAAGGAGTTTGGGCCTTTCTTGTGCTGGGAGGTCATGAGCGCGGTCGGACTTCGTTCCGCCCTCCTGTGAAAACTGCAGGAGAACTTCATGCCCCTTTGTTGGGGCTTCTTCGATGACGAGCTCGAGGGGGAGTTCGACGGTCTCGCTTATGCCAAACTTCATTCTGCCTCCTGTGAAACCTTTGTCAAGGCTTTCCTTGATGACGAGCTCGAGGGGGAGTTCGGCTTCACTTGCGCTGGGGTGGTCGTGAGCACATGGCCGAACTTCATTCCACCTCCTATGAAATCTTTGTTGGAGCTTCCTTGATGACAAGCTCGAGGGAGAGTTCGGCCTCGCTTGCGCTGGAAAGGTCGTGAGCGGGGTCGAGCTTCATTCCACCCTCCTATGAAACCTGTGGGAGAACTTCATACCCCTTTGTCGGAGCTTCCTCGATGACACGAGCTTGAGAGGGAGTTCGGCAGCCTCGCTCACACCGAACTTCATTTCCATCCTCCCGTGAAACCTTCGTCATCGGGGCTTTCCTCGATGACGAGCTCGAGGGAGAGTTCAGCCTCGCTTGCATTGGGGAGGTCGTGAACACGATCGAACTTTATTCCGCCCTCCTGTGAAACCTTCTAGGGAGAGAACTTCTACTCTATTTCTCCTTCCTAAGGACGATTGGTATGCTAGGCCAAATACTCTTCCTTAAGGTTGGTTCCTGATGGGTTTGCTGGCAAAGTCATCATCGAAAGCTGTCGCACGGTCTGCATCATCTCGGTGAAGGCTACGAACCTGCTGGACCAGCAGATTGAACTGTTCTGCATCTACCGTGGCTTCAGGGGGAGCCTAGGTTATCAGGGCTGAAAGGGGAGCAGATGGATCTGACACGGAGGCCGTCGATTGCCGAGTCGAAGCTCTTATGGGAGGCATTTTCTCTTAAAAAAGAACTCTGGAGAGGAAGGAGGGAGATCTTTGGAGAGAGATCGTCACTGAGCACTCCTTTAAGAATAAGGGGGCCTCAAGAATACCTCAAGAATAGAGATGGCCCTTTCTCTAGCGTCAAATCTGTTGGTGCAGAATCTAGTTGTTGCCGGATCCAGCTGGAGCGGAGGAAGACGAGATCGCCGTTGGGGACCTGCAAAATAAAGTTTCATTCGAGCCAGTGGGGGTGGCTCCGGCAGGACCCTCCGATGATCAAATCAGCTCTTCTGGCCAACAGATATGGAGTGCTCTGAAATGAGTTCGGCAGAGTTTAGAGAAGGAGAGAAGAGCTTAGAGATTAGAGTTAGTATATCTAGAGGATCCTTTTTATAGGCGGAGCTTGATTGATGGTGACAGCCATACCGCTTGGTGGCGGGCCGCTCGAGGCTGCACGAGATTTGGTGTGGAGAGGATGGTATCATCAGACCGATAGTGACAGCCATACCGTTCCGATAGTGATGGGCTGCTCGAGGTCTGGTAGAGTCAGTCAGGAAGGGGGGCACCGCCTGTAGCATCGCCTGTAGTAGACTGATGGTGACCGTTCATCCAGATTTAATAGCCATGGCTGCAGGCATTAATCGATGGACTTCGGTATGTATCAATTTCAGAGGAGTTCGGACTCTTGGAAGAGTTCGATCGAGGGAAAGCTCGAAAGAAGTTCGACCTGGAGGAGTGCGGAGGGAGTTTGGCTCTCGCAGGCGTCAGGCTGGAGGAGTGCGGCTAAGGCTCAGTCGCTGGAGAGTTTGGAAGGAGCTCGACCGTTGAGGAGTCCGACCGATCGAAGGAAATGTTTGGAAAGAGTCCGGCTCCAGCTCCTGAAGAAGTCCAACCGAAGGAAAAGCTTGGAGAGAGTTCCGGCTCTCGCGGGAGTTCAATTGAAGCTCAGTCGCCGAGGGGTTTCGACCGATTGAAGGAGTTTGGCTAAGGTCCGACCGTAGGGAGTCCGAAGGAGCTCGACCGCTGAGGAGTTCGGTCGGCTGAAGGAGTTTGACTAAGGTCCAACCGTAGGGAGTCCGAAGGAGCTCGATCATTGAGGAGTTCGGTCGGCTAAAGGAGTTCGACTAAGGCTTGACCGTTGGAAGTCCGAAGGAGCTCGACCGCTGAAGAGTTCGGCCAACTGAAGGAGTTCGGCTAAGATCCATCCGTTGAAGCTCTTCCATGGCTATCGGTTGCATTAGGCTGAGCATCGAACTGGACTTCGGCAAGAGCAGGATTTATCCCCAACAATTATGAATATTTGATCTTAAAAAGATCACGAAAAATATAATTCAAGAAAGATTATGAGAAATATGATTCAAGAAATATCATAAAAATTTGATCCAAGGAAGATCACAGAAAATCGATCTGGATAAAAGATCGTCGCATGATCTTGATTAGTCCAAAGCTAAAAAGTTAAAGATTAACAAACTGAAATTATAGAAAGAAAAAATAAATGTTAAGATTAGAGAGAGATTATTGATAGATAAGAGACTTTATCTAATGGCATGTAATGATCTATTTCCTATTTATGCATTCGATACATGTTTATGCCAGTATTTAAGTTACTTCAGATATGTGCTATGAGTCTTTATGATTTCATCTTGATATGCTTATTGATATTCTCAATATATCTATTATTTTGGTGTAGATGTACAGTGATTCTTACTGAGCTGGAAAAAGCTCATATCCCTCTATTATTTTTTTCAGAGATACAAGAAGCTTAGTTCGGATGTGTGGACGAAGAGGACGAGTTTTGAAACCTCTTAGAGTCTTAGATAGTTCAATTTTCTAATATCATTGAATATTTGAATAATTATAATTGAATAAATTGATTATTAATTTTGATGGATCAACTCGATTGATATATTTGATATTTTATTTGATTATTTTAGAATATTAAAATTTTATATTTATTCTAGGCCTTACATGATCTCTAGGAATATCACTCTAGGATTTCGTGCGGCCGTGTCACATAACCGATCTAGATGCTAGATTCGAGGCGTGATAGGCCCAACCTCTAGACAAAAGAGGTATAAAGAGGACCCTTCAGGTAAGAAATAAAGGATAAGCACAAGCAAAGAGAAAAAGAGGAGAAAACTCTCCACTCTCCTGACTTCCATTCTTCTTTTCTCTCTATTATTCCTAAGGCTCTGGCTAACTTAAACATTCGGAGGATCCTCCATCAGAACAATTTTGGTGAGTGTGGACTTTCTTTGCAAGTACCCTCCAGTATCGATGATCCAAGATGGCATCCAATTTTAGCCACTTCAACGATGTTCTGAAGCCCAGCAACAATAATGAGCATTAGCACAACACCATATAAGCCTACTAAAATTAAATTGATCATGTGAGAAATCCCCCAACTAAAGGATGAGACAACACATTCAACTGATCATACCATGGCACCACCAAACCAATGTCTCCATTTACACTTCACACATGCTCCATTTCTACATCTGTGACCTCTAAGAAGTGATGACGACTTACACCAAGACCCATTGCTATCTCCTCCACTTGGGTGCTTCGGGAGAGGGACAAAGCTCCCCACTGAGACAAATAATATGCTATTGCATCTAGGTTGAGTCCAATCACTTTATATAGTAGGGGTCTTTTGGTGCCTTCTCAAGTGAAATGTGTGGAATGGCAAGGCCAACAGGGAATGAGGAGGAAGCTTTTTTTTTGAGGGTCCATGGAGGATGACTCTCGGAGTGCGGTTGTACAAGTGGTGATCGATGGAGGATTTGAGCTGGCTGAAGGGGACCTGGAGATGGCGACGAGTATCTCAGAAAGAGTCTGTATAATGTTTGGGGGCTGGAGGAATTGGAGAGAAGGCACGGACTGTTGAGGGGGATTTGCTACGAAGGGCTGCTTGGTGACGGTATTGGGATGAAGTTCACTTCCTTTACCTTCCAAATAAATAAAATTAATTAATTAATTACAAATATAATGCTTAAAAATAAGAAAATAAAAAATAAAATAAATTAATAAAATAAAATAAAATATTTAATTAGATTTTAAAAATAATAATAAAATATTAGTTTTTTAAAAAAATAATTTTAAAAAATATATGGGTGGGCATTAAGGAGTGGTAACCATGCAGAGGAGTAGTGGACGGTGCTGGTGGGAGGGAGGGGGATATGGATGTTCGGCGTAAAGCCATGGGAGAAAAAAATAATTTTTTAAAAATATAATTTTGAAAAATGTATGGACGGACATGGAGGAGCAGCGGCCGAGCGGAGGAGTCACGAGTGGTGTCAGAAGGGGTGTGAATGTTTGACGCAGATCCATAGAAGAAAAAGAATGAAATGAAAAAAAAAGGAAGGGGGTGGGCGCGGAGAACCCACCAGCAAAAAATGAAAGGAAGGGGTGGTGCGAGCGGAGGATTTGCAGTTGTGCAGGGTGGAGAGGAACTACCAGCATGCGGGGGGCCGGGGGGGATGCGGAGCGTGGCCGGCATGTGGGGGGTGGGGGGTGCACAGAGAAGAAGGAAGAAACTCTAAAATAATAATAATATTATTATTAATATTATTATTATTAATTTTAGAAAGTAATTTCAAAAATGGGAGGAAAAGAAAAGAAATAAAAATAATAAAAATATATTATTTTAAAATAATATTTAAAATAATAATATTATTTTATTTTTTAATTTTAAAATAATATTTTAAAATAATAATAATAATATTATTATTATTATTATTTTATTTCTTTTTTCTTCTCTGTGCACTTCTCGCTCCCTGCACATCGGCCACTGCTCCGCGCACCCCTCGGCCCCTCGCAGGCTAGTGGTTTCTTCTCTCTTAGGTCCTTCACTTACATCATTTTTTTCTTTGTTGGTAGGTTTTTCGTAATCTCAAGGATATCTGCTGATGTGTTTGGCTTAATTCCTTGCTCTGTTCACAGATATTGCTTATTGTTTGGGTTGACCCTGATCTAACATCATTTTCGACCAATTAACCGAATTATCGGCTTGGTTGGGTCTGAAGCCCAGGTCACGGTTGGGTCTGAAGCCCTCGACGAAACACCCCACGCACGGCACGAATAATAAACCAATCGCCCGGCCGAACGCTCCAAACTATTCGGACACCCCAACTTCCTTTCTTCCCGTTCCTCCTATTCTTGTTTAACGAAACTTTCAGAAGAGCTGCGGAGGGAAACCAGAGAAGAAGAACGGAAAAAGAAGCGAACGAGAGGGCGGATAGCTAGGGTTTCCTCTGTTGCCCTTCTTCTTCTTCTTCCCTTTGTTGCAGCTTTGGTGACTGGATCTCGCCTACGGTGGTGAATCTGAGCAGCGACCTGTAGTCACCGACTGATCGCCTCCATTCGTTCTTCTCTTCGGTTCTGTCGAGCCAGGAAAGAAGAGGAGGAGAACAAACCATGGCATCGATGCATTATGTCGTAGTTCCTCAGCATCAGAGAGGTGAGATGGAATTCGAAGCCCACCTCCTTTAATTCATCTCTTTTTATCTCTTAGATGGGTTTCTTGAACGGTTTTGTGAGAGAAAGCCCTTTTCTTGATGGCATTTATTAGGGTTTTCTTGCGTTTCTTTGTGGAAACATCTTTTCCTTGCTTTCTTTTCCACCCTCCACCCCGTCCTCTCGAACCATATCTATCTTGATGGTGTTTATAGGGTTTTCTTTTGTTTCTTTGTGGAAAGATCTTTTCTTTGCTATCTTTCTCCCCCAACTTCTCGAACAATATCTATCTTGATGGTGTTTATAGGGGTTTCTCTTGTTTCTTTGTGAAAAGATCATTTTTTTTTCCTTCTCCTGCCCCCTCCAACCCTGCACCCTCTCTGATTTCTTTGGCCTTTCTTTCTTCCTGCTGTGTCTGATTTGGGGTTCCTCACGTTAAATTTGGTGGTAAGATCTTTCCATGTACCTTTGTTTCTTCTCAAGGGTTGGGGATTTCTGAAGCTTTTACCGAGTTTGTCTTTCCCAATTCTTCTGCATTCCAATGTTAGGGCTCTTGCTCTTCTACATGCCGTACAAGCAAAAGGTTCAATAATGAATTACCAAGTTTTGGCCTTTGTTCTATTGTTTCTTTCTTTCCTTCTTTAGGATTTTTATTTCGTCTTCTCCTCTATGTTAATTCTTCTGATTTATGTCCTGTGTCATTAGGTGATGACCCTATTCCCACTGTCAAACAGAAAGCGGCAGCTGGAGGAGACAGAAAGAACCGTCGAGCACGAGGAGACATTGGAAATCTTGTAATGGTCCGGGGTGTTGAGGGGTAAGGATGTTTCAGCTACAATAGCTCAGTAGTTACAAAAAAAATTATGAAATTTTTTTTTTTTAATTTAAATCTTTTTTCTTGTTTACAGGAAACCACAGCCTCAGATCTCTCACCCTGTGACCAGGTGGACTGCAGCTCTACGTTGTTTAAATTACTTCAAATGCATTGCTTTAAGTGGTCTAAAACATCTAATACATTCTTTTCTTTCTAGAAGTTCTGGTGCTCACCTTCTGGTGAATGCACAATTAACTGCTGTGGCCACTGCTGATAAGGTATAAATGGTGGTCTTTATCAAGTTTTCACTTCAATGAGCCCATTTTCTTCTATCACAATATCTAGTTATGGACTGAAATTGAATTCCACCTTTGTGATTTTCAGAAGCCAGTGGTTGTAACTGCCGATGTAGCAGTGGGAAAGGGCTGTGCAAAGGCAATCGAGCCAAAAGTTACTGTTAAGCCCGAGCCTGAGGAAATTATCGAAATCAGTCCTGACACATATGAACCAAAAGATCAGGTTCACGATATTGATGCTTTGGATGCCAATGATCAGTTAGCTGTCGTGGATTATGTTGAAGATATCTACAAGTTTTACAAACTTGCTGAGGTATTATATAATTCCTCCATTTGAATATCCATTGCATCCATTTATTTTACCTATTTTAGCTGACGAGTGCTTGTTCCTTTTGCTAATTCAGAATTCTAACCGACCAAATGACTACATGGACTCCCAAGTTGAGATCAATGAAGAGAAAAGAGCTATTCTGGCTGAATGGCTGATTGAGGTACACCATAAGTTTGGGCTGATGCCTGAGATCCTTTATCTCACATTTTACATAATTGATCGGTACCTTTCCATGGAAACAGTCCGGAGGAGGGAGTTGCCTCTTGTGGGTGTGAGTGCGTTGCTCATTGCCTGCAAGTATGAGGATATACGAGCTCTAGAGGTACTAATTATGTTGTTTTATAGATAAAAATGTTCTTTTTATTAGTATTATTACGATTACTGAGTACTGGAAACTGGGTTGTGGTTGAGAGCAGGTCAGCAACTTCATATGCATATTGGACTGTGCATATAGCAGAGAGCAGATATTGAGCAAGGAGAAAGAAATTCTGAACAAACTTGAATGGAACTTAACTGTTCCCACGCCCTACATGTTCCTCGTGCGTTTTCTGAAAGCAGCCATGTCCGATAAAGAGGTGAGAACAATAGATGCTTTGACTTTGTGTGGTCTTTAGAATTGGCAATTTCAGTCTGATAGTCTTATTCTTTTGTTTATACTTGCAGATGGAGCACATGGCCTTCTTCTTGGCTGAGCTGGGTTTGATGCATTACTCAATGATCATGTACTGCCCATCCTTGATCGCTGCTTCAGCTGTCTATGCGGCACGGTGCACACTCAAGAAGACTCCCTTCTGGAGCGAAACACTCAAGCATCACACAGGCTTCTCAGAGCCACAGTTGCTGTTAGTATCCACTAACTTGACCTCAGAAATCTACAGAACTTGTTATATTATCCCTATATTGTATCTAAAGTATTGAGCTTGATCACCGAACCAATTTCCATGGTTGGACACAGGGATTGTGCGCAGCATCTAGTGAGCTTTCATTCCAAAGCAGCAGAGACTGAACTGAAAGTAGTGTTTAGCAAGTACTCGAGCCCTCGATGTGGTGCTGTTGCCTTGCATCCTCCTGCTACTGAACTGCTCGATGAGCTGATGGCAGCTTTGATACATGACTGGGTCGTTCAACAACTGGGTCGGGTTGGATTTAAGTTCTGACTTATTGTTTTCATTTTTATTTCATTCTGAATTTTGCACAAAGATTGTATAGGGTCATGAAGAGAAAAGGGGCAAGGCTGAAGGCAGATCATCTTTTTTTGATGATGACATCTGTTGTTATGTGCTTTCGGGTCCCTACTCTTTCTCTTTTCTTTGTACTAATGACAGTGTGTGGATATCTCTAATCTTATGAGTGAACTGATGTTTTGCCACATCTTATAATATATCATGTTTTTTAGTAGTGCTGATTTGTTCTACCATGTGCCCATGTTGCTGGAATTAAATTACTGCATGGAACTTTGATGATGATGGAAGATCTGCCTCCTTATAATCTGCTTTATTTTCTTATTGCTTATTGCATCTTGCGCGCTGGGTATTTGCTGACATTAATCCTATATATGAGTCCCATATAAGTCCTTTCAGTCCCTTATAAGTCAAGTACATTATAAGTATTGAGAGGGATGTTTAGGACAGAAAATCTGCTCTAATTTGGTTTCAAATTTTTTTTTCTCGATCAGAATTATGTGCATTATCTTAGAGATTCTTAACCGAATAATATTTTGAGATATGTTTGAAATTTTAACAAGCTTTTATTTCAGTAACTGTCAGAACTTAAGTGCACATCATCGATACAGGAGCTTCTTTCAAAACAACCAGTTTTTCAGGGACTGCTATTTAATGGCCTAGTTTATTTTCTAACAAACTGGATTAAAATTTGATTTGGGAGCTTGTCTTGTGAACTGTGTAATTACAATAAAAAATTGTAACAATTTCTAGATACGGCATTTAATCCTCTTAAAAAATCTGTTGAATGCGAAAATGGATGTCGATAGCACATATTGGACTGAATTTTGATGATATGAACTGTGTTTCAATGAGGTTCTAAATAAGTTTTATTTTATTTTGGGATATGTGTAAATGGAACGGAGATGAAAAGATTTCTGATTGGGCCCTCAAGCACCTGCCCAAAGCGGAGATCAGGGAGATGGCACCTGATTGTGCTCCGATCGCGAATGCCGGACGTAGGCAATCGGATGACAAACTATTGAAATAGCAAAATAAATAGACCGCCCTTCAGTGCAATCCCTAAATGACATCATTGATGAGCTAGTAGTAAATTATCAGTGATGGATCACTGATGGGAGGATCATTGTAAGAAAAAGATCTAATAAAAAAAATTGTTTCATCCCGTCAACTTCTCTATTGTTATTATCTGATTTCTCCCCTGCTAACTATTTTCAGTGCTTTAATTGGTTTTAGTTGATGAGAAATTATTATCTAGATCTGGTCTACCACATTAGCCACCTGATGTGCTCGAGTGATTGGGATATGAGTAGGCATCGCCCTGGACTTGCTCATAAACTTGGTCAACTCGGTTGAGGCTTGGACGAGAATGCGCTGCCTTGACCCGCCCATCCGAAACTCGGTGAGTGACCAACCAATGCTGCTGCAATGGGTGGGCAATGGAGGCTAACAACCCTGAGGAGAAGGTTGCCATCTACGCGACTGCCACGATGGCTTTCCTTGATGGCTGTGTCGTAATAGTTCTCCTCTTTTGTCCCTCCGGATAAGATGCTTTGGTCATGGACGATACACCTGCAACCAAAATGGATCATCCGCACGATAACCTCGTCTTTCATTATTTACCATGAGGTTTACATTCAAATTTAGCAGCATGACGGGAAAATAATTATTTTTTTCAAATGGCCAACTAAATAGATAAGTCTTCAAAATTTCCTTCAGTATCCTTCTAAAAATCAATGATTAGATTAGGACTTGTACCTAGATATTTTATAGGGATGGCAATAGGTTGGGTCGACCAATATCCATACTTACCCCAATATGAAAAAATCCATACCCATATCGATCCTGTACCCATCTTTGGTTGAGTCAAGTCGGATTGGTTCGGGTCGGATCTAAAAATTTCCTCAAATTCTCTTCTATGGTTCTATCAAGATTAAACTTTCAAAATAATTTTGAGAGAAAAAACTCTCAAAACCTCCTCGATCGAACCCTCAATCTCCCTCAAATAAACACCTTCCCTACATATCTCCAAGAAAGAGGATAAAATAACTGAAAATAGGTGAAAAGAGAAAGAAATTATGGGAAAGGGTCTTATCTTTTAATTTTTTCCATCTTTCCTTTGTTTTCATTGACTTTTCTTATTTTTTTCCATCCTTAGGAATCTCAATCGAATGGAAGGCTTGGAGTGGTCAAATATACCCATCGATCAGGCCGATCTATTCGACGAACAGGCAAACGACACTCGATCCGGTGAATAGAACCCTAGTTGCCCCCTCCCCTGAGCGAACGATCCCAATCTTGCTTCCTCTATGCTGTCGGCACCCTCTTCATCCACAACCAAGCCGCTACTGGCACTAGCAAGATCTAATCATTTTCTCTCCATCATTAGTACCCTTTGCGTCCACCACCAAGCCCTTGCTAGGTCATTGCTAGGATTTGGGTGTCGAGGTTAGGAGAGGGGTGGTGGCCCGTTAGGCTCTCGCTAGGATTTGGATGTTGGGATGGGATAGAAGTGGCTGAGTGGGGACCCGTCAGGCCACCACTAGGATTTGGATGTCAAGATGGGTGGGGGGGGGAGTGGGGACCCGAGGGAGTTTGGATTTTATTTAAATGAAAGAGAGATATTATCGGGGTAGGCTCAGGATGAGGCATATCATTATCCATATCCAACCCAAATTCACTTCAATAATTTTTATATAATTCGTACATATCTCACCTCTTAATCGAGTCTGATAAAATTTGCCCCATTCTAGTTAATTAGGTCAGGTTGGATATCTGGCGGGTCGGAAAAAAATACCACCCCTAGATATTTACCAAAAAAGGAAGAGAAAGAAACGTAGCAAATCTCAAGCCATGATTAATGAGCTATCAATTTGATAGCAAACCTTATTTGGTGGCAAAGCAAGTAGACAACCTTTGAATAGAATCTAACATAAATAAACTTGGGTCACTAGTAGAGATCTTTCTTACGCATAATCCTAAATCATCAAGATATTGAAAGATAATTCACAAAAACTAGATGGTCATTGAAGGTAAAAATTATAAAGACATCCCTTCAAATTTAAGCTATTATATTTAGATCTCAGAAGTCTTAAAAATATCAATTAGCTATAAAAATTTTAAATTTATTAAAATATAGCCCAACCATCTATTTGTATCTTAACGCCATTAATGTAGTAAGAAAAAGATAAAAGAACCTTAATTTAGAGTGGTTATCTTTCATTATTCATCTACTTGCATAGATCTCAAATCACTTCATTCTTTGTACTCCATCCACTTGCATAAATTTTAAAATATTCCATCCTTTATCATCCATCCACCTACACAACTATCAATGAGCTCTATTCTCTATCATTCATCCACCTACATGGATCTTAAAGTCCCCAACCTCAATCATCTATCTGCATGCATATATGTAGAGTTCTACTCTTTGTCATCTATCCATCTGCATAGATTTTAAAGCACTTAGTGTATGATCTATTTGTCAGCATAGATTACGAAGCACTTCGTTTACCATCCATTCTAGATCTCAAAATATTCCATCTTCATCCATTTAGCTACATAAATCTCAAAGTGCTTCATCTGCTTGTATAGTTCTTGAAGCACTCTATCCTCGATCATTCAACTACTTGCATAAATCTTGAAGCACTTCATTCTCTATCATTTATCCATCGATGCAAATCTCAAAGCTCTCTATCCTCTATCATCCATTCATCAGCACAAATCTCAAAGCACTCCATCCTCAATCATTTATCTGCTAATATGGATTTCAAAATGCTCCATCCTTTATCGTCCATCCACTTGCACAAATATCAAAATGATCTATCCTACATCGTCCATCCATCTGCATAGATCTCAAAATACTTTATCTTCCATCATCCATTCGTATGTACAGATCTCAAAGCACTACATCTATTGTCATTCATTTGTTTGTACAAATATCAGAG